>CAMXCT020003886.1:0-7500 GCA_947184155.2 Cladocopium goreaui
TTAAAAGTGCCAAATGACGTCACTTTGTTGGGGGAAGCAGTTAATTCATACACTGGTCTTTAACCATCCAGGGTTTACATTACATATCAATATACAATTATTGTTGTTTCCTGTAAGGGAACACCTGATTTACACCGACATCCAAGCCAGCAAACTTGGCCTAGCTGCTTGATGCGATGTGGCGTGAAGCGCATTAAATCCAGGTGCGCATTGAGGAACGCCACGAAGTCATCGTCCGCAATTTCCTCGGAACCCCATGGATTTCCATATCTGATTCATGAGGATCAACCAAAAAAATGTTATAACATGTTATAAAACATGTATGTATGTATGTATGTATATATATATATCCCTCTTCAAACATGTGGTAAAGTGAGCTGTGCTCAAAACCCCTGTTGGCTGATGAGTTCGGAGATTCTACTAACCAACATATTGGGGATTATCACAAACCATAAATGGAAAATCCCGATTTGGGGTCCTAATTACTGTAAAGTACAGGAAAGCGCGAAACTCATGCCTAAGTCACGCCTGTGTGCTGAAAATCTGCTTTCCCCCATCTAAATGCAATTTCCAGGAAGTCATGCCTATGTCATGCCCGTAACCCAAATCACCATCTAAATGCAGCGGAAACCTTTGCTTCATTTTGATTATATGACTGATACCAGTAGTACCGCACAAGGCGGTGGCGGAAGTTTCAAAAATAGTAGCCTGTAGGAAGTGTTGGGTTTTTGCGTTGCATGGGCGGCAGAGCAAGCCGCTGATGGATCGTTTTTGATAATAGTTTGTTGTGAAATGAATAGTGAATCTGAAAGTGAAGTGTGAGATAAGGGATATGATATATACTGGAAAAAAACGACGTCAGAACGACGTCCGAACGACGTCCAAGCGACGTCAACTCATTCCCTAGGAAAGGCCACTCCCCACATGATGGCTGAACAACATGAGACTCCTAGTACGTTACATTAATACAAAGGAAGAAATGGCTACTCAAAACACCAACTAAATGCAACGACCAAGTCTTAAGTAACTCAGATGTGAAGTCTTTGCCCAACATCAAAACACCAACTAAATGCAACGACCAAGTCTTAAGTAACTCAGATGTGAAGTCTTTGCCCAAAATCAAAACACCAACTAAATGCAACGACCAAGTCTTAAGTAAGTCAGATGTGAAGTCTTTGCCCAACATCAAAACACCAACTAAATGCAACGACCAAGTCTTAAGTAAGTCAGATGTGAAATCTTTGCCCAACATCAAAACACCAACTAAATGCAACGACCAAGTCTTAAGTAACTCAGATGTGAAGTCTTTGCCCAACATCAAAACACCAACTGAATGCAGGATTTATATAAAATCATAGATCCGATCATGAAAACCAGAAAATCATGCATTTCCTATGCGTTTCACAAAAAGGCACGACTTTTCAAAATCAAGTGCTCCGAAGCTATTTTCAACGATTCTCACTAATCTAGGCACGACTTTAGCAACTCTCTGTAGGGCCCCTAGATAGCTAAGTTGCTTCACAACTAAGGTTAATGGTGGCTTATGGTAGAGGTTATATATATATATAGTTATACATATGTAATTAATATAACTTGGTGTAACTAGAGTTCATGTGCTTTACAAATCAACTATGACCAACAAACAAAACTGGAAGACCTTCCCCATGCCGCGCCAGGCGACTCCCCACTTGGCTGCGATGGCGGATTCCACGTTGAAAGTGAAGGTCAGCACCCCCTCACGCCGCACCTAAAACAAAAGTCAATGGATTGGTCTTGTTGGGACAATTTACAGGAAAACCCCATATTTCATTGGAAAATCATGGAAAATCTGGCTAAGATTTTCCCAACAAAACCAATCCATTGAAAAAGAGATGGCTTTTCTCCATCTTTCCGGAGGATTTCGGGAGACTTGTTGGCAAAAAAAATGAAATTCACCGAGGGAACATAGTAGTCTCAAGAACATGCAAGATTTTCAGAAATAGGGATGCAGGGATATGCATTAAAAAAAGGAATGTGTTTAATAATTAAATAATCTAGTGGGGAAAATTATGATACATATCCTTCTGGGTGTGTCCTTTTTTCAGACAGAGCCAAAGAGATAATGTGCGAAGTAGCATTGCCAAATAGTGCTTTGACAAATTTGACAAAAAAGGCATGAAACACCTTCGAAAAGTGCAAGCAAACTGTGTTTTTTTCTCTTTTTTTATTATGTTTTTGGGTGGTGTTGTGGCTAGCATTACAAATTATATATTATACATGATACGTGTCTATGTATATTATATATGTGCCCACTGCCCACCCCCACATCTCGCAAAGTCTGCGTGAGTTAGAAAGGGCAACTATGCCGGTGGGTACTACTTCTTGTTGCATGCATGACACTAAGATGAACAAACTAGCTGCATGAAATTGAAATTGGACATACTGGTCATCCGTCTTGGCGTTGTGGCATGGAGATTTTGACCCAAAACACCCCCAAAACATCCAAACACTATCACCATCACCATATATCCCATGCAATCGTGAAGGTTACAGGATGTTACAGGTCACCAGCAGCGCCCCAGGATGACTTTCAAAAATGCCTTGTACTGGCCGATGCTATCTCCTTGGGAGCGCAGCCAAATGGGACGTGCAAGGGTTGCCCCCTTGGCCCCTTGGCATTTCCACTGCGGACTCTGATTGATTCTCCTGATTCTTGGTGGGTGGATGCATCAAACAATTGTATGCCAAAATCACTATGATGAAACAGTCGTCAACCTGGAAACTAGGCCCTTTCTGCTTCTGCATTGCATGGGCACCAAGGATCGAATGGGATGCTGGTAGGGTGGATTGCTATAGCTGATGTTCACGAAAGCCTGGGAATGCTTCAAGCTGAAGCGTTCCGCTGTCTCGTAGAGCATCCTCAAAATGTGGAACCCCGGCAGGCACATGGGCAACAGCAACCCTGAAGTGGAGGGATAACCGACACTCATGCAGAGATCACACCCGTGACATCAAAGCAACAAAGCAACGTGTGCAATGCTTGCAATATCTGCAGCAAAATCACTTGCAATGCGGCAAAAATGGCGGTGTATGGTTGGTTGGTTGGTTGGTTGCTTATTGGTTGCTTGGTTGGTTGGTTGGTGTATGGTGTATGGTGGTGTAAACCAGCAGTCTCCCGCAAATGGGTACGGATGAACACATATATCAAAACCAATGACAGGTCATAGCCAACCCGTTCATCATCATGTGCTAGGGTCAAAACATGCTTTGGGGTTTATGGGCATCCATCCCAAAATGGCAATCCTCATAATGGGATATAGTGGATATGTAAATCCCTATCAATGGACACATCTCTCTCCAGAAAGAACGTTGGGCGCCAACCTGTTGGGCGCCCTTGTTGAAGACAACCTCATCGCCAGATTTGCCCCCATGGCAACCTGCCGGGATCCAAGTCAGAGAGCGACTGGACAACCCAAAAATGATCCGGAGAAAATGGCCACGAGTGGATAGCATATATATATATATACATTTACACACACACATATATATATATTATTATATATATTCACACACACACATAGATCACATAGGCATGTATATACAGTAATTTGCTGAGTAATGCTCACATGGGGTGCGGTGGGGATGTTAGCGTTCCTTCAACCGCGTTCCTTCGACCTTGCACAAGATGTTGCCAGACACGGGGCAAATGGTGGGAGTTGATCGTAATTTTGCATCATCTTTCTTTCTTGGGCAGCTTTAAACTGGAAATCAAGGTCGTAATTATGTTTTTATGTTTTTCATTGTCGTTTACATTTGTTCATAACATTATCATTTGTTTGCACTGCCAACATGGATTTTCATGCAGATTTTCATTGGGATTTTTCATGTGGTTTCATGGCATGTATCTTATTCATTAGCAATGTTCGCTTTGCTCCTCAGCCAAGATGACAAACAACTACATGCCATGAAGCCACATGAAAATCCCAATGAAAATCCAAATGAAAATCTATTTTGGCAATGAAACAAAATTAATTTATGAAAAACATGTAAATGAAAATGCAAACATGAAACAATAATTTTGTTTGACTTGACTTCCCTCAGCTAGAGGCTGCAAGATTTTTCATAACAGTAATTGCTAGTATAAATGTAAATTATATACATGCATACTGATTTTTCATTATTTCTTAGATGTTTTAAATTATTTTCATTGATTGTTCAATGTGCTTACATGTTTTTTATCATGTTTCACTGATTTTTCAATGTTTTAAAAATGTTTTTCATTATTTTTCATTGTATTGTTGGCTAGAGTCTTGCAATTTACATGCATATTCTGCATATTTGTAGTACATGGAAGGCACGGGACGGTCGAAAATTCGAATTTTGGAGTTTTGGGGTCTTCAGGACTACATAAATAGGGTTGGAATGCCGTCCCGGATTTGTTTAGAGGTTTCAGGACTAAATAAATAGGGTTAGAATGCCTCCCAAATTTCTCACGCGGTACGCGGGTGTTTTTCTTGATGTCCACATCTTTCCACCAAAACGTCATTCTAACTTTCGGTCCGTCGGTATATATATATATATATGTATATATGCATTTTTTCTGTGTATATATATATATATGCGTGTAAATGAATATATATATATATATATATAGTTGTGTGTGTGAAGTTTGTGTGATTGTGATTTGCAACTGGCGCCCTTTCACAAAGTTTCCGTGCCCCCGTCACTTTCACTGGCGAGGCAACCTATTTGGCCAATATCAAGGTAGTTCAGAGGCCATCTCTGGGTACTGCTTGCTGAATGGAGTTTGGGAAGCAATCTCTCAATCTCTCCTCCCCTTAATCAAAGAGTATACGCTACATACATCCGTAGAAACCATCGTAGAGCCGCAACAACAAGTCCGTGGAACTATGTATCCTAATTATATGTTCGTGGAGGCATCGTCAAATCCCTTAGATAATGTGGTGTTGACCCAATAAGTCATAAACCACCCCAAAACCTAAACCACCATGTAGTTTCACCCTGTTTGCTGGTTAAGAAATCGTTCCACCGTTTTTCATCATAGTTGAATACCGTCATCTTGGCAAAAATGGTGTTGTCTGAACATATAGAATAGGATGCAGTAACTCAGTACCCCATTCCAGCCACTAATAATCGTGGTCTCTACAACAAATGAGCAGTGCTAGAGACTCCCTGTTCATGGGTTGTGATAATCCCCAAAATATTGGTCAGTACAATATCCCATAATCATTAACCAACCATCATTTGCAAAACAAATTCTCTATAGGTTTGATACTTAAAACCACACACGCACAAAATGTACAAAATTGATTGTTGAAACAAATCCCAAGAAAATCCTCAATATTTGTCAACCAACCGGGTTTTGAACGCTTCTCAAACGGAAGGTGACCCTAATGTTGACCTACGACTTATCAAACTACCCTGAATATAGCTAAATTACTTTACTTCGTGTGATCCCCATTTATACATTTTCTTACTGGCAAATCTTCTGGCATTCTATCTGACATATCTTCTGACATTCTATTTGACATTCTATCTGGCATATCTTCTGGCATATGTTCTGGCATTCTATCTGGCAAATCTTCTGGCATTCTATCTGGCATATCTTCTGGCATATTATCTGGCAAATCTTCTGGGATTCTATCTGGCATATTTTGTGGCATTCTATCTGACATTTTATCTGGCATTCTATTTGGCATACCTTCTGGCATTCTGGCATCTCTTCTGGCATTCTATCTGGTATATCTTCTGGCATTCCATCTGGCATATCTTCTGGCATATTATCTGGCATATCTGGCATATCTTCTGGCATTCTATCTATCTGGCATATCTTCTGACATTCTATCTGGCATTCTATCTGGCATATCTTCTGACATTCTATCTGACATCTTTTCTCACATTCTTCCCGTTGAGGTCCGGCAGTGCCCACTGCGATCTGGAAGTCGCGGTTGAAGTCCGGCAGTGCCCACTGCGATCTGGAAGTCGCTGTTGAGGTCCGGCAGTGCCCACTGCGACCTGGAAGTCGCGGTTGAGGTCCGGCAGTGCCCACTGCGATCTGCAACTCGCGGTTGAGGTCCGGCAGTGCCCACTGGGATCTGGACTGCGAGGAGGAGGCGGCGGGTGAGGAGGCGGAGGAGGCGGAGGTGGAGGCGGAGGAGGCGGAGGCGGAGGAGGAGGAGGAGGAGAACAGCTCTGATAAAATCTACCAACCCTCACCTGGCAGGTGGGGAAAAAACTCCCAAACTAAATAATAAAACTACCCTAAATGAAGCTAATTTTTTTTGGCCCTAAACCCAGATTTGCCCAGATGGGGCTGACCAAAACCTTTATTCAAAAATGATAGCTGGAAATTGTCAAAAATGATGGATGCTCTTTCTATTCAAAACCTTTACTTAAACTTATCCAAAATCAACTCCAAATCAACTCATCAAGGGTACCCCCCATGAGGTGCCTTAGCACCAATTAGAGTTTGACCCTGAATAAAGCTACTGAGCTTCCCCCTCCCGCTGATCAAGAAACGAATACTAAATCAATACTAAATCCATGACTTGAATACAAAATCAATACTAAATCCATGACATGAATACTAAATCAATACTAAATCCATGACATGAATACTAAATCAATACTAAATCCATGACATGAATACTAAATCAATACTAAATCCATGACATGAATACTAAATCAATACTAAATCCATGACATGAATACTAAATCAATACTAAATCCATAACATGAATACTAAATCAATACTAAATCCATGAAATGAATACTAAATCAATACTAAATCCATGACATGAGTACTAGATCAATACTAAAACAATTGCTGGATTCCTGTTTTTTTTTGAAATTGCATTTTATGTATTCGTTTTCAATTGTGGTAATTGAAAACCTTTACATACAAACAAGTTTGATGGTGGCTTTAAGTCTATTTAGGGTAAAAGAGGGGGGGGCCTATTTATAAATCAGAGGTGGACATTACCCCCCACCTTCTATGTCCAGGCGCGACAAGTGGGACTCCTCTCGACCTTGGGTCACTCTCCAGTCGAGCCCAGCTGCTCCAGGCAACATGGGGATATATTGCAATACCGATCTACAAATAGCATGTGTACGCATACATATACATACAACATATAATTTGCATATAATTCCAAGCTGTACACATATAAATCTATATTATGTACACGTATAAATCAATATTATATATGTATGTTTCCTTGCTGTCCATCGATTGATCTATCTTTCTATGTAAAATCTATCTATATATTTATCTATTTATCGATTTATGTATTTATCTTTTTATCTATTTATCGATTTATCTATCTATCTATCTGTCTGTCTATCTATCTATCTATCTATTTATCTATCTATCTATCTATCTATCTATCACTGTCACTATCTTTATCTCTATCACTATCTCTATCTCTCTCTCTCTCTCTATCTCTCTGTCTCTGTCTCTATCTCGCTGTCCCTATCTATCTATCTATCTATCTATATATC
>CAMXCT020003886.1:10000-51109 GCA_947184155.2 Cladocopium goreaui
CAGCTTGTTCGCTCGCAATCTAATAGGAAATCTATATGTATATATGTAGGAATCTGTGTACATAATCATTTATACGCATGTATACATTTAACATAATATAATAATACAATACTATTATATATATATAATATATACCTCCATAGCTCCTAACCACTCTCTCTAGTAGCATTTGGGGACAATATGTCCCCGAAAAGCTCCAACCGAGGCACAAAGAAGTCTGAGAATACTCCGCCTCGGTGCCCGGGGACTTCGTGGGACACCACCATGGCTATCGGCAAGGGAAAAGCTACAAAGGCCTACAGAAAAGCCGCTTAAATGCGATAGGAAAAAATAGGAAAGGACATGGTTTCCTCCAGTTTTTTTGTTGCAAGAAAAACCTCCCGAGTTTCTTGGCAACTTCACGGCTGGGGACATAGACCCAATATGACCCAATGATCAATTGCCGGAAACTGCTGCTGTGCCCCATAGCCAAGTCACAGGCCCATGATGCCCAAGGGGTTATTTCTCAAATAGAGACGCCGCAAAGAGGGATGTCCTTCCAATGAATCCTGGGACGACCACTGGGTACATCAGCTGTAGCGGGAGCTACGGTGGTTTAAACTGAACGGTTGAACTGTAATTGGGAAAAATGTTTCCTTCCACACTTTGATGATAGATATTGCTGCTAGTCTTGTTGTCCTTGTCGTTCTTGTTCTTGTTCTGATTGTGGTTGTTCTTGCTGGTGGTGGTGCTGGTGGTGTTGGTGGTGGTGGTGGCGGTGGTAATGGTGATGATGGTGGTGGTGTTTCTTCGGCAGGCTGGGTCAAGCATACGTCTGCAGCTTCTATATATAAAGGCCATTGTCTAATGAGTCTAATGATGACTGATGCATACTCCAAACTTCGTGCGGCCTAAAAGACTGAGACATCGTCATCAATCTGGCAGACTGCACCCCTAGCATTACTTACCGTATTTGTTGAGACAGTACAGGCTCACTTCTTCACAGTCAGAACTTCATGGAAACACTTCCGATTGGCTGGTTCGTGTGCCATCCGAACATCACATTTACCAATTGAGGATTTTGATCCCAGGATATCCCAGTCGACATTGGAACCGAACCGCAGCGCCAGCCTCAATGACCAGCGCAGCTCGTGAATCGATGCGGTTGGTATTGATGCTCAGGCTCCTGCAATTTCAGGCTCAGCCGGTCAATCATGTTGGCTTGGCATCATTGGATAATCGTTGAACAGCCCAATTTGGGGCTGATCCCGGATACAGTAGATCCCAAAAAAGGACATCGCTACGCCGCTACGCTCAACTTCACAACTCAACGCATGTTAGAGGTCCTCAAAGAGTGATTGAAGGCCAGTTTCTCTACCATATGGGAGATAGGCGTATCTTCCCTCGCCTGTGAGTGTGCCCGACTTCAAATCCCTCCAGGCAGTGATTGGCATAAATGAACATTTTAGAACTGAATACTGACAGTGGTTGAGTACTACATAACGCCATATCATGCCCACCCTTGCTGACAGTGGTTTTGTACGAGTTTTACGCTGTGTTGCTTCACCCACAGACTCTACCCGACTTTACCCACCATCCTTGCTCTCACACAAGTTGAATGGAACAAGTTGCAGAACTTGATAAGCAATCAACCTCCATCAACAACATTCAATATCGTATTTATATATTTATTGTATTCATGGGCACGACTCTTCGCGTGGACAGCGCAATACATTGCCCAGTGACAATGTATCCAGCGCAGTGGTCCAGCAACAAATGCTCCAGGACCAAATTTTCGGCCACGTAGTCTCCAATGAGCTGAAACTCCTGACGATACCCCGGTTACACACCCCTGGCGGTGTTAGAACATGGAGATGTCACTGAGAAATAGCTGTAGGATGCTGTAGGCCTTTAAGATCCATAAGGGCTAAATTGTCAAAGATGTTCAGATTGTGTCATGCTCAAAAGACATGTGACATGCGCAGTGTGTGCCAGAAGTATGCGCACTTCAAAGCATTCCAGTGCCTCGTGCGAGGATCACACAACATACTATTCAGTACGTGTTCAGAAACCGTGTTCATAGTTTTCAAGATCCTTTAAGCATATATTATATATGTTTAAGGGGTCTGTGTTGAGATGTTCAATCGTAAGCCCTGCCCGAGCAAGCACGGTGTTTCTGGCCATCAGAGATCATTCCTGTCACCCGCCTGTCCTGCTTGTTGAAGACATTCCAGCTTAAATTCAGTTTCTTGTTGGTTCCACTTCCTGATGGCTCGACTGCAACAGTTTGATGGCGGTTCAAAATCTCAATGCCAGAGGCTATCCCTTCAATTAACGTAAATTTATTGATGTTCTGGTAGTCTTGAAGGTAACAAATGTGTGCTTCAACCCAGAAACAAACACACTCACATGTTTTTGTTTAGCGTGCGCATGATCTTTCAAGTCAAAACATCAGGTTTGACACCTATGTATCGTTTCAGGGAGTGCTTTACGCATACATACATCCGTATAAACGCACCTGAAAATACATGTGAAACGTATTGTGGGAATATCATAATCACGATGAATCACGATGAATCACGTGTTTTGGGAAAAACGGTTTTTAACAACAGGTGACATTAAATTGCATTGCTGTAGGTCATGGAGGTGAAATTCTGGTCATATCCTTCGTTTGGGCACATGGATTTAATACCCCTGGTGCAAGTGAATTTAGGGGGCGAGTTCAGCTCCATTGACCCCAGCTCTTGGCCCCCTTCTGAGCCCCTGGCCCAGTAGCGCGTGGAGGCACACTTTGGTCAGGCAATGGCCACCCAAACCCACTCGACTAAGGCCGGTGGACCTCAGGATTTACGGATGTGACGTATGTTTTTGGGTCTAAAATGATGGGCCATTTTGATATTAAAATGGTGAACATGTTGGTTAAGCCTACGATTTTTGTTGGGGGTAGCGAATTTTCAGTCAAACATAGACAAAATCGACTCCATACTCCAAATCCATGTGGGTATGGGGCAACAATGGGGCAGAAATGGACCCACAAAACCATAAGGATTTTTCTCAACCAACGCGGAAAAAAAAGCTTGCTAATTTTCAATCAAACCCAGATGGGTCATGTAGGATTCACTCTATGCCATGTACAAACCATCCCCCAATGGCAGGTTTATTATTGGGTTTCCCGGTTTCCCACATGAATCAGGCGAAGAGCTTGGAGGGCCAAGTGTGACACCGGGGTAAGTCAGACTGTAGGAATTGCTTGGCTGCTTATACCCTGACATACCTCAATGATCCAGATTTAATAATGTATTTATAGTTCTACCTACATGAATTGAGCATTCAACTGTGAGTTCGAATATGACTCTAAACAGAGCTGTGCTAGAGGCGAATGCAAAGAAAATTTGCATGTTGGATTTCCGTGGCTGTTGTAACAGCACTGAGATAGTACCATATAATATCCATATATATATGATACATTAGGATTATATAATATATCAATGTTGGTACCTCCCCCTCTTAATAAACAGATATAAACAGTAATAAATTGGAGGGGTCATTAAATCGTGTAACATGGCGTAACATCTATAATTATACAAAAACAATCTAAAACATACTAAAGCAATCTAAAACATACTTACTTGCTAAAGTTACCTTGCAACCTACCCCACATCTGACAGGAGGCAGAAGGTGTGGGTGATCCCCAACGGCCTCGCACAAGCGCGACTGCGCACGCCTCAGCCACCGAAAAGGCTCCGGGATTTCCTGCTAAAACAAATGATCGAATGAAAATTCAAAAAAAAGGACGAGAAGCCCATGGGTCATGGGTCCCACTTATGGTTTCGGAACGCCCCACCTGGCCCTACCTCGCAAATCTAATTAGTTGCTGAGTCAATCCTGCATGAGAATCACGTTGTTGACTCAATGCAAACGGTATTTTGACGGTATTCGCACGACATTGCATTGTTGTAGGTCAACACGCACATAAAACAAGAGATCATGCACAAGTTTAGGACCCATTGTCTTTGTCGAATCATTGGCATTGGCTAAGCGGCTAAGCTATCCATGTTCGATCACTTTCGGTGGTATCACAATGCAATACAGTGCAAAAACTGTAAGGATCCCCGCATTCCAATCTGCACCCCAGACAGGTCGAGTTCCCTCGGCCGGGCCGAAACCCATCAACAAAATCAGACCTTAGGCCACACATGTTAGTCATGCAAAAGATTTAAACATCAAACTTTAGCGTGCCTGGTTTTGGTCCAATCACCTCGTCTTACACTATACGTGGGCATTTCTTTCTCATTCAAAAACGCTGGAATCAGGACTCCCTTCGTTCTGGATGCTTACCCATAGGATCCATGGTGCTGCTATATATGGTAACATTTACCATGTTAGCATATATACATATACAGTATATTATACCAGCACCATGGATCCTGTGGCTTATTGTAGCATGACAAGTCCCCGAATCCCTTCATCGAAAAATCACCACATTCCGCGCCTGAGATTCTTGGCGCTGCTCACCAGCCGTAGCAGGGTCTCTTGCCCCAACCAGGCCAGCCCCTGGACGAACCCGGCATCCCTTGGAGGGATCAAATCACATGGATTTCATGATTTCATGGACATCTTATAGTAAGCAAATAGGCTTAGTATGGGATTATAATGGTTTTGAGTGGGATTATCATGGGAGTATTTCATAAGATTTGTAGCATATCAAAAACCAGGATGATTCAAATGATTTCAATTGGGGACTGCACTGGAGAATCCAACCAGAATCGGATTCAATGGTTTTTAACGATATGTGTTCTGCCGAGGAAATCTAACCTGACAATGATATTTCATGGACAATCCTCTAGTGGAACAATCCGTTTCCTGATGATTTTTTGAATGGATATTTCTCATTTCTCTCTCCATCGCCCTCTCCAATCTCTTATTGCATCAAAGAGCAGCAATGTTTGCCTCATATATACAATTCATGTATTTGCTACAAGTTCACTTTCAAAAGCACCAAACATAACTCAAGATATATGATCACATACGTCCTATGGTATATGATATACTGTGTATAAAATGTAATAAATATGCGAAGTGCCATTCAAAAGCCGTCATCTTTGGCAAATACATTTTTTCCATGGCAGCTTCAAGTGAGACATTCTTGTATGATTTCAACCACGGATTCATAGCCCGGAGTTGATTGATTCGATAAGGGGTTGCAAGACAAAAAGTACGCGGGTATGTCACCTTTGCTGTTAAAGGGATACACCCCAATTGAACACAACCCTGTCAACCAATGGATCGTTGTCAACCGTTCACCGCGCGATTTTTCTTGCCGAACCATGGTGAATTTCTCAGAGCCAAAACGGAGGACAAAAAAAGACGCGTTGCTCGCAGTATTTATTGATCACATGCTGTGTGTTGGGCATCTTTTTGCCCCTATTGTAGGTGCAAAAGAAACTGTGCCCTACCATTTCACCCCAGGAGCTGTCATATCTGTCATGTTCATCCACCGGGCCTTGCAGTACTTCAGATTCAGCTTCTTCAAACCATCCGCCAAACGACCAATCTGATCAGCAACTCACGGGGATGTGTGTGGAGCAAACATCATCATCATCATCATCATCATCATCATGGCAATGGCACATGATCTACTATGTAATTCCATGATTACAAATCCAATGACATGCATATAAGCATGCTAATATGAGACCTACGCATCTCTCTCTCTCTCTCTTTCTCTCTCTCCATTCATTATCATATATGATTCATAGTATCCAACTTTCGCGTTATTCTCGCGAAAAAACAACAACAACTTCGCGAAGTCGAAGTACACAACTTTTGCGATGGTTCCCAACATAACACGAACGGTCTTCGCAATTAAAACTCTTTACAAGGACCTTTAGATCGACCCTCATATACCCTCTGGTAATTTAACATAACTATGGAAAATCACAATTTTTAACGGGCAAATCCACTATAAATGGCCATTCTCAATAGCTTTTTGTATGTTTACCAGAGGGTACATTGTGTATTCATCATTTTCTTATAGTTCTCCAAGGAGGGCCTCAAAGGTGTCTTCCCCGTCTGTTCTCCCACTTGGTCATGCTACCGTTGATCTTGAGAGGTAGCATGGGCTCCTTGGCAGCCCTTTTAATAGAGATATTTTATACCGTATTATATCAATGATATTAATCATTGACATACTGTGGATGGAAGACACCCCGCACCAGTTGATAGGTGGTTTATTTCATTGTTTACAGGGTTTCAACCATCCAAGATGGTGCAGGATTTCCTGCATCCGCAGATCCACAGCAACAATCCCTGGCTCCAAAAAGGTCCCCAAGATCTATGGCCAGGACTGTTTCCCCAAGCCGCACAAATGGGCTGATTTGCCGGGCCTTGATGAATTGCTCCAAAAATGGCCTTTCAGAAGCACAGAATGCAGCTCTTAATTATATCTATATATATCTATATATAGATATAGATAAATATCGATATATATATAAAGATATATATATAAAGATATATAGATATATAATGATATATAAATAAAATATTGAAACCCCCAAAAAAATATATATATATATAATTATATATATATATATAATTATATATATAAATATAATTATATATATAAATATAATTATATATATATATATATACACATTCTGATTGCATGATGGCTAAATCCCGCCAACTGAGTTGGGAGCCCTCTGCTGAAAAAAAAAACTAGGTGATCTTAAAAGCCACAACATCAAGTTTGCTATGCTGGCTCTGTAGATCTGAGGTAGGCGCACTAAGCTCACATCAGTGAGGTTTGAATTCTCTTGCAAATTGACTTCCTCCACATGGTCTCTGGCCGGCAGCATGCCTCACGGCTGCGAAATGCTGCGAAGCTTCGACGAATGGTTTGTTGCGTTTAAGATCGTTTAAGTTGTTTCCTTTCCTTCCCGTTACACCACGACCTTTTGGCCGATTGGGCCTTTCAAATTATTGGGGGGATGTCTCACCATCAGATTCCACATTTCCTGCAGCCCCGTCCTGCAACTGCCAGGAGATTGGCATCACAAAGATATCTTCTTGGTGCATGGAACTTATCTGAGAGTCCTCCAACCCGCTGGCTGAACATCTAGATCCGTCGACGAACTTCCGGAAAGCAAAGCCCAAATGGATCCAAGTGGTCGAGTCTTGACATATCTTGACGCGTAGAAAAAGATCTTGTGTTCGAAAACTTTCATGTGAGTCACATAATTCTTGGGAACAACATGCCCACTATCAAAGGTTCTCTCTCCTAACCTTCGCATCTTTGCTGGAAACTTGCCACGTGAAATTGGAAAAACATCTCCCGACTCCCAACTCCTCGTTTTCAATCATTTTTAGAGAGGCCGCATCTTCTCAGAACCAGGGGGATCTACAACTGGCAAAAGGATCACTTTGCAAGAGGCACAACCTTGTCGAGAAAAGAATTCAATTGGAAAATTGAATTATTTGCATTGCTTCCTCTTCATTCGTGGATGTGCCATGCTGTGCCTGAAAATTAGGTAATTGATGGTAATTGCCCCAAATTTTGATGGCGACATACACTTTCCCCAATTTTTCTGTTTTTGGACGATCCAACAAAGACCAGCGGCCGGAACAGCCGGCCCCCCGGTTTCCTGTGTTGAAGTCTAGCATGTCTGGCATCGTGCCGTACTTTTCACAGGCCTACGGTGATTGACAGCAAAAAGGTTTGTCTGAAAGTGGTCCAGATACTGGGGAGAGTAAGGTGATGAAACTAAGAGTAAGAGAACAATCATCGTGGGGCTCACAAAACCACATTGCAAAAATTTGGTGTGTGGTGGATTGGGCTCTAAAAACCAAGAAAAACTCCTGGTCTTCCAACAAGGTGGATGTTTTCTGACATCGATGCATCCACACTAGTGCCATGCTGATCACCAGTCGCTTGTGCCAGTAAGCACCTGCGGCACTAGCTGCGGCTTGTGCCAAAGGCGCGCGCCTTCAAATAGTGCTTACAGCATGATGGCGCCTGATGCCGCGAAGCCATACCTGCCGAAGATCCAAGGGGGCAGGTGTATTCGTGGCTTGAGCCATCCACCTTTAAGCCATGAATCAGATCATTTGGACATAAAATGAAGCAACGCAAATGGAATTGAAGCAACAAAGGTCGGAATTGCATCATCAAACGATGGAAAATCGCCGGATAGGAAACATCAACCAGCAAAGTTCTTTGCTGTTGATAAGCCACCTTGGCCTAGGAAACTTAAGATTCTGCTACATCATACTGGGTGGGGCTGGGCAAGCAACAACTTTGCAAATCACACAGCTGATTAGTTTTCGCTCCATGTGAAGGACATTGGGTCCTACGCACTTTGGTATGTGGCGAACAGTGGGTTCTTTTTGCCAAACACAGAAACTAAGAGATGATCAAATAGCATGTCATTAATCAAAAATGATCTATGTTGAAATGACTTCCCCAAACGATGGCGTGAGGCGTGCGTAATGAATAATGACCAGCAAAGGGTGTTCCCAACAATCAAGTCTGACCCAAGATGGTTGGCAGCTTCTCTCGCTAGTCTTGTTGCAGTCAATCAGGTGACAGTCATGGTCGCTAGCCAGATTAATCTAATGTTGTTGGTCCAAATCATCAACTGTATGGGTTGTTTAAACAAAAACATATGCATGCCAATTGGTGGTTTCAATGCTTTGAAATTTGAGTCATGAAGAATCAAACTCCCACGTGGGATGGAACAACATGAAACAAACAACTATTCCACACACAACTCATGAACATCTGCTAATTTGCAGGATGTTGCCCATGAAATGAAGGGTCGACCATGGCAAATGAGGGTGTCATAGCTAATTTTTTGCCCTACATACATAATTGCACACATACAAACACATGTGCACACACACACACACTTATATGTTGCAAAACCAAAGGCGGATGATTACACACATATACGTGCACACGCAACTATAAACACGGGCGCGCACACACACATATATATATATATTCAGATATGCACTGCGTATACGTTTGTAAACAAAAATGTCTTTATAATTAGTAATATATATATATATATTGTTTAATAATTTTCACCATGTTTTAAACAATAATATGGACTATGCGATCAAACAAGTATATAAAATATAAGGGAGCAAACTATAGCATAACAAAAAACATCTAACAATATAACATGCTACAATGTCATAAATATTGTATGTTAAAAATGTTAAAAATTATGTTAAAATATAAAAAAATGGTGCAATACAGTATGATATTAAAAAAAATGTAATATACATGTACAATGTATATATATACATATATGTACTACAGAGTACAGTATAGGTATATTTATATGCCGAATATGTTTATGCACATAAACATACTATCCCAACATGTCATCATCCCTGGTGCCAAATGTGCCAAGCTACTGCGCTGGGGTGATGCGGGCTGCCAAGCATTTGAACTCCTGCGGGGAGCGGGTGACTGGTCCTTGGGGCGCTTTTGAATTACTAACCTCACCTATTTGTGGGTAGAATTAGTAGGGTTTAATAGGGCTAGTAAATTGTTGGTTTCTAAGTTTGGTAAGATTGTGGATTTTGATAACTTGAATCTTCTTGTGGGTTGCTAAACAATTGGATAGTATACAAGTGGGGGAATGTACAAATGTGTGGTAAACCCAGTCTTATAAACCCAGTTGACTATTTGGGATTCTAAATAAATCTTTCAATAATGGGGTTGCGTCCATGTTACGCCTCCTATGACCTTTAATCATCCAACTACTACTAAATCGTTTACTGATGTTGACTGGTGGTAAGGTGCGTTCAAGCCATTCCAGAAACAGGCATGATGGATGATCAGTACTAAACGCATCAGCAATCCATCAGTTGGATGATCGAACAGTTCCATGATCTTTTCGGTGCACCACTCCTCAGCTGAAGGCAACGTAATTCGCCTATAGCTTCGGATCTAGTTCATCTGCTTTCGGTCCCCGTCTTGAAAACATGACCCTGCTCTCCAGTAAACCGTACTGGAAATATCCCTTCAGCTACTTCCTAAGTGAGTCTTTCGGCATACTCGAGCTCGTATACCGCTTTGTCTATAGGATCTATAGGGTGCCCCAACATTTGATGAATCCCCATTGGCTATACCATACTGTTACTGCTATGATTAACATAAACCCTAGTGATTGAAATTATAACCCAACTTAAAACATGATAAATCAATATAAATCAGCTACAAATCCCACAAAATCCCTCATTTGTCTTCCTTCAATCACCACTTTCGCATGATCCGAACTTCCCCCCCGCCCCGGCGCAGACGACGCAACGGCGTCTCCCGGCGAAGTGGTGGCTTGCGGCCAGATCCGGCACCGCCGGGGCGGTGCCGATCTTCCTGGATATCATGAGATTTCAACAGGAATCTAATGGGATCTACTGGGATTTAATAATAGGATAATTAGAACTTGATATAACTTGATATAACTTGATATAGTTTGGTATAATTGGATATAACTTGATATAACTTGATATATCTGTAAATATAGTTACTTTTATTTGATGGGATCTAATGGGATATGGTGGGATATATAAACATGTATGCTGCATGCTGTATAACGGTATACTGTCTATAACTAACAAAATTATATTGGGATCTATTGGATATGTCGGACGTCGGACAACGCGGCCTTTCTACCTCCCAAAAATGAATCGAAATGGTCATTCAAATCATTGTGGGGAACATAGAATGGGATACGTTTTTTTCAGAGATACCCATTTGATGACATGGATGTCGGTATAGTTGGACTAGTCTGAGCTGTCAACACCTCCATTATCGAGTGGGTGAGGGGACGGCCCACATAGGTTCTTCACAATGTGAAAACATGGGCCATTGTTTATCTCCTTTTGTACCCACAGAATGGGAGGGCCTCATTGCATCCACCCCCTCCTCCAGCTCTTCGTGCTGCTCTTGGCTGCGCTCTTCGCAGCGCTTTGAGGGCGAGATGCTGTGCCCCAAGAACCAGCGCTGGAAGGCCTGTCATTGCTAGTCTTGGGCCCGGTGCGGCTAGGATTTCTATTAAAATCTTTTAAAGAAAGCGACGTTATGGGGGCCCCAGTTTTTTTCACAGCCCCATATTTTAACATAGGGATATTCAGTATGAACTGGAAGGACAACGATTATTCAAATAAGATGGGGGGACCGGGGGACCTACGTTAAATGTAAGCGACATTTTAGGCCTACGTTCTAGGAGGGGGACGTCGACGTTGAAAAAAAAAACAGACATTATTTTTCAAAGCGCATTCTATTTGCAATCTCTTATATTTTGGTTAGGCCCCCTCTGTTTAGCCCCCCCGGAAAGGGTGGTGATTTTATATAATCATAGACGCCCGTCTTAGGAAATCCACATTCAAGAATCTATTTGGTTGAACGTGCCGGTTATTCATGTCAAAATTCGAGCGCCTGAGCTCCATCAAGAAAGAGGTGAGAGTAAAATGGAGGCTTGAGTTTGGAACTGGTTTCCAGGAGTCTGGAGTTTTTTTTTGGCCGAGTTTGAAAAGCAGCCCCGGTACTCCAGAGGCATCTACATGGTCACACGCGGATAATTGCCCCTGGGTTATTTGTTGATTTAGGCATTTCTCCATGTTCAAATTTTGCAACCCTTACAAAAAAATGTGCTTTGTGTGAAAATGACAGTAGGGTTTTGCTGTGGTTTTAGCACACACATGTTCGTTTGGTATTTGCAAGTTTGTTTGTTCTTGGCTCTCCCAGCCTCCATTTCGTTCAAAAGTAGTTTTTCATTTGCTCGCCCGGCTCGTTCCAAGCCACATGATCGTCAAGTTGGCATGGTTGCCCAAATTGTTTCGCCACACGAAACCCCAACATACATCAACATACGACATTAGTTTTTCCGGAATGCCACCTCCAGGTCTGTCTATTGACGTGAAGAGACTGACTGAAGAGACGTGATGTCAACGTAGCATGACAAGCGTGTTAGAAGCTCCAAGAACATGTTGAAAGCGTAGCATCAAGACCGGCTTAGGAGTTCCAAGAACATGTTGCAAGCGAAGCACCAAGAGCGGCTTAGAAGTTCCAAGAACATGTTGCAAGCGTAGCAGCAAGAGCGTCTTAGAAGTTCCAAGAACATGTTGAAAGCGTAGCATCAAGAGCGTCTTAGAAGTTCCAAGAACATGTTGAAAGCGTAGCATCAAGACCGGCTTAGGAGTTCCAAGAACATGTTGCAAGCGAAGCACCAAGAGCGGCTTAGAAGTTCCAAGAACATGTTGAAAGCGTAGCATCAAGACCGGCTTAGGAGTTCCAAAAACATGTTGCAAGCGAAGCACCAAGAGCGGCTTAGAAGTTCTAAGAACATGTTGCAAGCGTAGCACCAAGAGCGTCTTAGAAGTTCCAAGAACATGTTGAAAGTGTAGCATCAAGAGCGTCTTAGAAGTTCTGAGAACATGTTGAAAGCGTAGCATCAAGAACCCCTTTGAAGTTCCAAGAACATGTTGAAAGTGCAACATCAAGAGCATCTTAGAGTTGAAAAACAAATACATATATCTATACAAATACATACATGCATAGATATATATATATATATCAGCACGCACACGACAAGAACGTTATACCCCCCCATCCCCCCACAACCCCACCCTCCCCATGTTTCACCCCACCCCCCCAACCCAACCCCCGAACACATGATGTAGTGGAAATTTAGCCGAAATGCAACAAAACGCCAAGGGCGTTTATCAACGTGCCTCCATCTACATATGGCTGTCCGGTCCTTCTGCCGGACCGTCTATGTAGTGCCACTCTGATAATTGACAATGCCAACGCGCAATCATAAATTAGGATATTCTAATTTGAGTATAGGAGTGACACTCACTTACATCCCGCAAGATCTCCGTCAATACAAAAAATAGCATTTCTGCAAACTCATCTTCTTTAACAAGGTACTGACTAGAATCCATCATCTTGGGTCCGACTGTTTCATTATGTGTTTAATATCTTTTAAGATGCATGATAAGGATTGACTCACTGACAAAATGTATGACACTGTACATCACCTCAATTCCTGGATATGGACAGGCTGTGCCAGTCTCTAGTCAGTGTATGATATCCCAGAATGTGACAAAACTAAAAAAATGGAGAATATTATTATTATGCAGAGAATATATCATATTATTGAAAATGATGAAATATGGACCACTATATGCCCTGCATAAGTAATCTTGAGTAACCATCTATAGTCTTTTGTGAGGAGCAAACTGCTTTATCATAATGTGCCTTCATCATTGGTATGGCTATGGACTCCTACTAAGGTGATTAGTGTGTTTAGTCAGATGGCAACTCTAAACATTGGCTATCGTCAATATAACTTGAAATATAGCCAACAACACAACACTGCTACATGTTTTCAATGTTACAAATAACATGTGATAACATGTGGCTGCATGACCATGTAGAATGATCCTGTTGATTATTTACAAACAAAGCTTAGGAAAATAGTTATATCATATGTATATATATATATATATGCATATATTTACTAGGGCCACCTTTGCTATAATATGTTAATGTGATAATATCCTTACAAAACACATAAATGGTCATGTTGTTTTTTAATTGGGAAAAAGGTTTTAGCATGAGCTTTGCTCTAAACCTGTGTTACTTAACATTGTAGATTTGCTTCTTGCCATGGTTGTAAGTAGGTAAATCTGTTCAGAAATATTTTTGGTTTTTGCTTGCACAGCCATAAGCTACGTCCATTTAAGCTAAACAACATGTTAGCTAGTACATTTGACATGTGCAGTTCAATATTCCTTCCCACATTGACTTTAAGCTATTTTCCTGGAATGAAAATCAATAATAACCTTGCAACTCACCATTCTGCAAGGGTAACTATAAAAGTACATCAAAGTATGGTAATGTGTGACATCTACGTGCGCTCTTTGCTTGTAGTACTTGCGTTTGCCATGATTTCATAGTTTACTGTAAGCTTGCACTGTTAAATTTCCGGATCAAGATGCATGAGGCAATGGGAATTTCAATTTATGAGGGTGACTCCAAGAGTAGGAAACTATATAAGGATTAATCCCATGGCTTCCTTGCTGGAATGGTTGTTATATTTTTGAGTTGAAGGTGATCACTGCTGCATACATGTGAGATTGAACTTGCTATGTCGTTCCATCGTTGTGTATAGGCAATCTTACATCTTTCATGTGCACAAAAGGATTGGACAAAAAATGGTTTGCATTGTTCCTACATGAGAAGAGTGACTTGCTGCTAGGGCTTCCATGGTCACTGTCACCCTATGATGATGTAATACTCACCGGATTAATCAATGCTCACATTGTATTTATATTAAATTGAAATCTTTTGGATGTGTTTTCTAAAAAATACCATGCAGTTTCTTTTTATGGTGAATAATTTGGGATAAAAGCCTAGTAGTCTTTGAGGTCTTGACCCTTGATATAACCTTTGCAATTGCAACATATCATATTTATGTTTAATCATTGTGCACCTCATCACCTCTATATATGCATATGTGGGTGTGTGCAGTACAACAATGTCTCCAAGTAGTGAGCCATCAAGCTTGGTGATAAAGCATCAATCATCACCAGCTGGATACATACCTATTATAATCCTTTGACAATGCTCTTGTCTAGCATTGGTCCAGGGTGGATAGATTCCAGCTTGGTGTATGTTTTACACGACTTCCTTGTACAAATTGTAATGTATTATTGTTGCTAAGGACTTGTAAGAATTTGAAAATTGACACCCTAGTGTGTCTCAAATGATGAATAGTACCATTACTTATATCTTATATGAAGAACACATTACATTCAAAATAACACCAATAAAAAAACTATGAAAAAGGACAAACAACACTGAAACAAACACGGGCCCAGATAGTGCCATGCACTCTTCTTTTCGGGGTCTTGTAGGCTTCTGTTCGAATTTGTTGTGTTTCTAAGTCGGTGCTTCTTGCATCTTTATGGCAATTATATACAATACCCACTGGTAAACTAACGTAACTATGGAAAATCACCATTTCTAATGGGTAAATCCACTATAAATGGCCATTTTCAATAGCTATGTTCTGTTAGTTTACCAAAGGGTACGTGGTAAATCAAGATAAATATCCCTGAACAGGGGATTGCTGCCATTCCAAATCACCAACCCTAACCAGCAAATCACCGTTTTGGTCGATGGACATGCCATGGCCATCTCCAACAAAAGTGCGCTTCAATGGCAGTAGATAGGAATTAGAGATGCTGTGATACTGCAGTGGGCAAAAGATAGGAATGTAATTAATAAGTTATAAGTTATAAGTTATATAAGTATTCTAATATGTACCGTATAAATATTGGCATTGGACAGGTCCAACTTTTTTTTTCCGGCATCTTTCGACTCGTGGCAGTTTTTGAACCACTGTGGCCTCTGCGTACGTTGCGTGCGCAGAGCGCCGCTGGATCCTGCACTGGTTGGCCTGGCGAAAGGGTTCTTGCTCCGACGAAGGCATGTCCAATGCGATCATCTCCAAAACATATTGCATTTGAAGTTTGAAACCACCAATCAAATGTATCGTCCGCGTATATCAGTATATCAGCTTACATTGTTGTGTTCACATTCCACAATACGGGCCCGATTGCTACCTCAATGCCTTGAACCATATCACCATCGTATCAGTTTCACTGGTCCTCGACTTGACTTTGGCGCACTGAGCTCCCGTGTTCCCCACGGCACCTGCTGTTGATTGAGCGCAGCATATCTTTCCGATCCGCAGCGATGGGCTTTGGGCGGTCTAGAGTTGGCAGGGATTGAGAGCCCCAAGTCCTGTGCCAGGCACCGTAATAACTTAATAAATAGGGAGGAATGGAGGACTATGATTAAAAGAAATGAAAGGTAGGAACAAAGTAATCTATCATGCGGATTCATGTGGTTGGGTAACTTTTGGTAGCTCCTTGAGTCCCAGTATATAATAAGGAATACGGAACGACATGCCCGATTTCAGCTATAAAAATGATGATGTTCTATAGCTATACATATTAGTCTAGAGGGTAAATGCTGTTTAGTACTAGGGGAAAGAAACTGTCCATTCCACACAGCTGGCCCCTCACTGTCCTGCGCAATCCAAGGGCCCCAGCACTTGCGGGTCGCACCAGTTCCCTGCGGCCCAGCAACCCCTTCAAAAAATGGTAGACTACCACTCAATATGGCGATTTCCATTGTTCATGGGGTTTCTCCAATAGCTGGTTGGTTTATATCATGGAAAACCCCCATTTCAGGAAACCTCCATATGCTTATGTAAGTTATGTAACCCAACTTTTGGCCATGGTTTTGTCATGGCGTATATGGTTTTGTCAATGCTTTGTCCAAGCATGGGAATTGAAACCAGATCGAAGCAACAAAAATCAGAACCCACCCAGCATCCACATCATCTCCTATGATTGTTGATGATATCAACCCATTTTGGCTGGAACAAATGCAAAAAAAGGTTCCAGCATGTTCAATTTCTTGGATATACCGGCATTCTACCCCGATTTTTCCCCAGTTCCCCCAGGATTCCCCCCGTGGCATTCCCGGCTTCAGCATCTGCTGCGCGCTCGCGCTGCGCTGCAGTGTGGCACTGCTGGGGCGCGGCGGAAGCCAACGCGTGGGGTGCGTGGGGTGCTCCGACAGGGTCTGGTGCTCCCTGGGCAACGGCAGCCCAACAGGGGAGTACCAAAAATCGGATGAACACAAAAAAGTGATTGTAGCATAGTATAGTGTAGTATAGTCGAGTCTAGTCTAGTATAGAAAACGAATGCAAGCCATAGTAAATCTATGGTGTGGTAATTGTATGTAATTATCTTATATATATATAATGGTCGTATATATATTTTTGGAGGGGGAGGTGGATAAATACGTGTATGAAGAGTGTGGAGCCACAGTCATCGAAGCCTTGTCAATCTTGTCATCTCCACTGGTAGCTTGGTCATGGCCTTTTTCAGCAGGTCCTCAGGTTGGCAGGTTTGGAGGGATGAGACAACATCAAATAGATTGAAAGTGATGATCTGGATACCTGGAGGGGGTGAATATGTTTCAACCTGTCTCAAAACTGAACTACACTATGAACTAATGCATTTTTCTTGGTTGTTTGATCGGCTTTCGATACTTCCGATTCCAGGAAAACATTTGGATTGAAGAGCTACATCTTTTGAAATCAGCCCCTTCGGGATCCATTTGGCCATAGCTTTGTCGTCAGAAAACACATCTCCGCTTTGTTACAGATCTGTTTCTCAAACAACTATGAGAACATAGCTGTTTGGGAAAATAATCCACAAGATCCAAAACTACCCAAACATTCACATCAATAAGAACATGATGAATTCACATCCAAAACTCTCCAAACGACTTACGCAATGAATCCCAAGCAAACATGCTGAGGACAGCCTAGAGGTCAAACAAACATCCAACACACATATCATCTTTAGAATGCCTGTAACATCCTGTAACTATCGACGCACGGTCATAAATCCATAAAATTGACGATTTAATAAATATAATATATCAGCTTGGTATGATTTATTTGTTTGTGGTGTGGCATCCACTATCAATTTCCAGCGCTCTCTCTCTCTCTCTCTCTCTTTCTCTCTCTCCATCGCTGTCAGGTCACCCTGGAAACGAGAAATAGGTACAGCAACCAACTGCATATAGTAGTTCTGGCATGGTTTTTTGTATGTGTTGTTCATGTTTCTTCCAGCCTTCTGTTGAGCTCCAGGGCATCCATGATGTGCCGACCAGAGTTGTTGTTGCACGCAGCTGCTCAACCCCAACAAGGTGTTATGGGCCTGTAGACCTGGGGCCCAGCAGCCCAAGGGATGAGGCCATTGGGGGGTGGAACAGGTAAGTGGAATTAGTTCACCCAGTTATACATGGGATAAACATAGATGAACCAGCACTAGGCACTAGCTAACATGTATCAACCATTATTAACCAGGGTTCTCAAACAGCTACTAAGCGGGATGATCCTCCAAGGAATCATGTCATGGTCAAAGATGCAGATGATCTAGGACGGGGCGACCGCCCCGTGTCTGTCGCATCTTCAATATATATATATATATATATGTATATATATATATATATACATATGTATATATATCTCAAAACCATTCGCCCTCCCAGGGCAAGAGCACGGGCACCTTTTGCCGCTTGAGCGTAGGTTCCCTATCGGTCATGCATCTGTTACCTTGCTGGAGTATGCACTCATGGCTCTGCTTTCAACACTGGTTATAATCTTTAAAGTTTTGTATTTTCCAGGAAACTTCGCCAATGGAAATCAAAAGGACAGCCAGGTATTCAGCAGATATGTGCAAAACTGTAAAAATGACTTTCATCAGTCCAGCAAAACTCGAAGGCGATCGGTGCCAGGAATGAACGGTCCATCTGACTTGGCTGAACCATACTTCTGATTCTCAATTCGCTGATATTCCACCAGAAAATTGGAAAGGTCTTTGAGAAGGCCATCTGCTGATCGATTGCGCTGGATACACCAATTCTTGTACTTGATGCACTCCGGAGACTGGCTTCGAGCCAGGTGCAAGTAACTCATTTTCTGACCCTCGTATTTCCCAAAGTCAATTCTGGTTTTACTCCAAGTCTCAAAATTGCTCACTCCTGAAGGCAGTTTGATCTTGTCATCACTGTCAAGACAGTCGTGGGTGGATGAAAACTTCACACTGGTCTTGCTTTTGCAATTGCCATATCCAGTACACATGCTATCCGAACCCTTGGGAACATGGGGTCGCTGAAGATCATCAATTTCCACAGAAGGACGCCTTTTGGCTGCATCTGTCATAGACTCACCAGCACTGCTAACCAAAGAAAATTGGCTGGTAGGTGAATCTGTTGGAAACATGTGCTGACCCTCAAACAGATCCTGTAGAACTCCACATTCCTTGGCCTTGGACACAATCTGACGAAAGGCTTCAGTGTCTTGCTTTGACCACGACATCTGGCACAGATGATGATAACACTACCGCACCAAAACAACTCTGATATTCAAAGTCGTAAGGTTGAGAAAAAGGTGGCTATTGGATCGCAGAAACTTCTTAAGATGCTGACGCTCTCAGGAAATATTATGGATTAGGCAGCAACTGTCGCAAAACAAACATGCAGGAAAAACTTTGTGATCAGATGTTCTCACCTGAATCTGTTCTAAACTATACATGACGTCATGCAAAGTGTGACATGAAAACTGGAAGCACAGTGATCTTTGCCGTCAAGGAAACAATATGGCATCTATCCACAATTGATTTCTCGAAATCATGCCCATGGTGGGCCAAGTATTTCACAGGCAAAAACTGCTATACAAACAAAACTCACTTTTGGCTTCTTTCAACTTTTTGAGAACCCTGGTTGTTCTTCTGGCGCTCTTTTCGCAACTCTCGCTCGGCTGCTTGGCGTGCAAGTACGGTGGTTTCGGGAGCAATTTGATATACTCCACTACGGACGCAACTGCGAAGCAAATCTGCAGGATCCAGCTTATCTTTTGTCAACCCATCGGCAATCATTCTATCAGTTGGCAGCCATCTGATTATACCCTGTAGATCCTTTAGTGACTCTCTTATGATTACCACATCTATACTAGTGCGTCTGTCATCTATGGCTGTGGGTGACGAGGGACTTACTAGATGATCATACAGAGACTTGCAATCAGTGGCAAGGAGAGGACGTCTTCGTGACAAAATAGTTCTGGCTTGTCTCAGCTGGAAAGGTCCATCAATTGCTTCACTCATCATGAGGGACAACCACTCTACTGTACCGCTGGCCACGCTCATGGCTTGGCTTTCACCTGCCAATGTTGAGCTGACAGCTCTAGCAAGACGGTAGCTTTTCCAAACCACCGGAACCCAAGGAGCTTCCTTGGCATCATGCAAACATTTGTCGGTGAAGGCTATTATATATCCTGCTTGAGTATGTGTCCCCACATTTGCCCATGCTGCGTCGCTGTGACACACTATCGTCAAGTCTTTAATGGGAATGCTTTGAAACACAATCTTCAACTGCTTGTGCTGCTTGGCTCTTCTGACGGCATTGTTTGCATCTCTCAGGTTCCGGATGCACGGATTTGGGAAAGCCTGCTGCGACATGCTTGTCTGACAAGAAATGTCAGGCCGGCTTTGGGAGGCAAGCCAATTCAGACTTCCGTTGATGGCTCGAAGAGTCTTTATTTGGCTTTCGTTGAGAGGCTGGCTATTGAGAACTCCTTTTGGAATATGAGCACATTTCAAAGTATCGGCAAACGTTTGCATGGACATGGAAATGGCAAAACTGTCTTTGTCTTGTTCATAGAAAGCACCACAAAATTCAGAGGACACTCTCCATTTCCTATAGGGAAATCTTGCTTTCAGCTTTGCCACAGACTCTTCAAAAAGAGTACCACAGCCTGCAATGGCTGTGTCGTCCACATGCACACCCATAATGCCGGTGAGCTCGCCTGTGTTTGAACGCAAGTAGTAAAGGCATGAGTCGAACTTGGATCGGCTCCAGCCTAATGAGATGACTTCTTGATCAAAGGTACGATACCACATGACTGGGGCATCGTTCTGCCCATAGACATTTCCGGTCACCTCAATCACTGCGTCACTTGGAAGGCCAGGCACACCGCCCATAGGCTGCTTTGCAAACAAAGGGCGAAACTTTTCAGCAATTGGACCAGACTCGAGGAAGGCGCCCTTGATGTCACCAAGTTGCAAAATCCAACGATTACTGGCAATTATTTGCATCAGGAGATTCCTACCCATTTGACTGAGTGTTGGGGATTGCAGCAAGCCATCCTCGATTTTCTGATCTAAGTCTGGGTCAAGATGTCCCTGCAGGCACCAGCGTGATTTAACACGAAAGGTGTTAGGATCTTCAGGGTTCACCTGACCGTTTTCTTCAAGAGGCTTGCGGGTGATCACATGTCTACTACCGATGAAGCGATCAGGATACTTTTCTCGGATACGCTGTGCGTCTTTGCCAAAGTGAAAACGAATGGCATTTTTCTCTTTCAGGGTATCCCATTCTGTTCTTTTTGAGTCATCAACCGCTTCCTGAAGAGCTGGGGGGTTACCAGTGGGTGGCAGTTCTTTGGACATCTTCTTTGCTAGGTACCCCGCTATTAACACCTCTATATCCCCATGTTTATCCCAATCATTCAACAAGCTATTTATTTGGGTCACGGTCAACACTTCATGGACTGGTTCTTCATGCATGTTGGGGCTATCAAGAGCAACGGCAGACACTGGGTGCTCTGCAGCAGACTCGGCAGTAGATGTTGGCTCTGGAGAACTAGTGCGAGGTCTACTGGCTGCCGGTTCAACAACTTCTTCATTACTTTCATCAACATGGCTGCGCTTCTGTCCAGTGTGTGGTGATTCGAAGTTTTCCTGAAGAAGATGTGGAACAACCTCTCGCTTGATCTCAGCGAAATCTTCTTGTCGCATGGCTGGCGGTCTGTACATGGTTGCATCTCCAGATTTTCCAGTGACACGACGACGAATTGGACCATACTGGCTCCCGGATGTGTGACCACTTTCTTCAATGGCAGGAGAGACATTCATGTTTTGTGGCGCATCAGTAACAGCATCTTGAGGAGGCGGAATGCTATCAGCGGGACTCTTATCAATCACTTCAGATTGAGCTGGCTCTCCTGTCTCTTGCATTGGGCTGTCACCGGAAGCATCTGGTGTATGACTGGCAGTTGCAGGTTCAACTGTGGGATAGTGTCCGGGAACTAAATCTATGAACTGGTGACTTCTAAAAGTACCCCCTTCCATTAGATCCTTTATCCCCAAAAGTTCCATTTGTGGGGACTCAATTAGAGTCCTTTCTTCAGTGGTGGCTGGTCGTACTTGTTCAGGTGCACATCGGAAAATCTGCTTTCTGTGTGCTAGGATGAGGTTCCTACCAACGTATCCTATCACAACAGCAGTGCCATGCCAACGTCCACCTTGTTGTACCTCGCCTTGCTGCAACTTCTGTCGACGCCAGTACGCTACCAGATTGCCAGGCTGAAACACCTGATTCATTCGAGGTCTAGCTGCTAGGGCACGTCGCAGTGACTTATCATCTTGCAACTGGATCACTGCAGAACGGGCTGATTGACGAATGGCTTGTGCTTTTGCTACAGCATCTTCGGTAAGGCCGGCTGTCGCTGGAACTATGTGCAAAGGTTCACTCAGAAGATCACCAGGAATGCTAGGGTTAACTCCAAACACATGTTGATGTGGGGTATATCCATAGCTTTGTATCATGGTGTTCTTAACATGAGCATGACGTACACATTCTTCCCACTCTTCACGATTAGATGGTGCATGTTCATCAATTACTTTGGAGAGAACTCGAGCAAACCAACCACCGTGGTTTTCAGTTCGGCCAAGTTGCCAATGTGCCTCTGCTGCGATCTGTCGCACGGTGGTTCCTTCAAACTCTAATGGTCCTTGAAGATTCTCTCCAAGGTTGGTTTGAGCTGGATCAAGTATCAGTTCCTTTGGAGGACCTGCCCAAGCAACCCAGTGTGTGGCATACAGCTTGCGCAACAGTGCTGATGTTTCGGTCTCATAGAAAGGAACTACCTGTTGAAAACAGCTTGACTGTTCCACCATGTTGAGAGACTTGATCTTCTGATTAGGTCGCCAGCCAGGAAGGTACTTGACATCTATTCCAACCTGTTCATTGAACTGAGTCACTCGGCTCGTCTGCGCTGGTAGCGGCACATGTGGCCGAATGCGCGCTTGGCAGAACTCGCATGACAGCTCTTTGGCCAACCTAATTGCATCATCGCTTGCTTGTCCGTGCTTGAGAATTCGGACCAAGTCATGATTTGCTGGGTGTCCGAGGTTTCGGTGCAATTTGAACAAGGTCTTTTTGATCACCTCTTCATCAGTGCTTTGCAGATCGGCACGGGCAGCAAAAACTTCGTTCTCAGCCTGTTGGTCGGTGGGTGGAACTTCAATCACCTCCAGAGTCTCTGAACGTGCACGATATGCTGGGACGGTGTCCAACACTGCCTCAACAAAACCGGGTGTGTATTGACCAGCAAACTGGCTGACTGATCCCACAACAGGGTGACTGCCTTCAATGATGTCATGACACTGGTGATGGACACTCTGCTTTCCAGGACATTCACGCCCCAGCACTTCCATGCTTGAGTCACTAACCAACAGGCGTGTTCCCTTACGGATGAAATTCTGGCTGCCAGGCAAGCGAAGTCCAAAACGACACATGTGACATCTAACGGTCGGGAACTGGCGCAGCAAACGCAACATCTCTGGATAGGACCACAGTTTGGAACCCAGTGGGTGTTCAAACATGGCCAACCCTCCTAGCTCAACCTGTTGTTGAAAGAGTTCACAACAAAATCGAATGAAAAGTCGGCTCTGTGCTTTCTTTCGAAGAAACTCATCAGGCGACATGGTGTATCGATTAAGGTTGAACCAACCACCCTCATGCGTACATGGCGGACAGAGAACTAGGAGTTCTGGTGGGTCCTCACGCAGCTGCTGCTTCACTTGCTGTCGCACGCTGGATTTGGTGAAATCATATCCATTTTTGAGGTCAAAAGACACAGCTCGCATTCCCTGTGATTGCACAACTGGAGCAAACCTTGGTGGTGAAAACACTTCAGCAATCATTAGTGGTTCTTCAGAGGATTTCTTACGAGCATCATGTAACATTGTCTTCTTGACCTGTGCATGCAACTGTCGGACATGACGAACACTCAAACACTCAGCTACGGCAGGGTGATTCTCCTCAGGCGTAAACATAAACTGTGATCTGGTGTGCAGCACATGTTTAGGTAAAGGTTGGTGATATCTATTCTTGCCAATCCTATGGTCAATCATTTCATCAAACAACACTTTACCCGTATCCATATCAGTGATGATGCGGCGTTTGACACTATTCCATTTGGGTCCTTGCTTACCCGTAGCGAACGCTTTGGGAATGTATGAACACTCAATTGCCCACTCTGACAAGCCGGCTTCCGGTCCTGAAGTAGTGGCAGAATCGGAGTCATTTGGCTGTTCAACTTCTCCATCATCATGCATGGTTGGTACATCAGGCTCAGGCAGCGGAGGCACAGGAACACTAACCATGACTTCATCGAAGCTCTCAGCGGTGACATCGGTCTCCCCAAGCAAGGGAACTACATACTGGCCAGCATGGTTCACTTGAAGTGGAATCACGGCTTCTTCATCAAACACAGTAAGTTCACTCTTGGAAAAATCCAGCTTGGCATTCAGTGCTTGAAGAGCTTTGCGAGACACCAAAAGGGGGGCTTCACCTTTGACCAAAGCCACCTTGATAACACCTGTCCTTCCAGCTAGTACGACAGGAGCTTTGATGGACCATTCTGATGTTTCTTTTTCTCCATTCCCAAAACGAAAATGGTTCACCTCTTGGTACGGCTCAGGCACCGGAATATTACGATCGCGCCACAACTGACAGAAAGATTGATAGGTCTGTTGTCCCATAATTGATTTGCCACACCCAGAGTCCAAAACTCCAAATCCGGGACTTGATACCAACAGAGTTTCATTCACCTGGTTGGACATAGATACCCCATCAGTCATTTTATTCGCTGCTGCCGCACGCTGTCGCAGCTGTGACAGCACTGTGGGCTGTGACATCACGGAGGCCACAAAGTTTTCCACATAGGCCATTCCTGTGTCTTTGCGACTAGATCCAGACCCTGATGCACCAGAAGGTGCAGTGTTTCCCCTCTGATCAGTTCGAGGCATCTTGCATTCTCTGCTCCAGTGGCCAATCCGGCCGCAACGATGGCATCTTGTCTTTTTCTTGACTTCTTCAATCTCAACTCTGAACTGTCGTTTGAGGTCAGCCGCGGCCCCAAACTTTCGTGATCGCTGCATCTTGGAGATCTCCTTTCTCTTCTCACGCCATGAAACGGCCATGATGTCTGCTACCTCATTTTCAGGATACACTTCCGGTTCTGCATCATCGTCATGTGTGTCATGTTGAGCCAGCAGCTGTTCTACATCTTCAAACTCCATGCTGGGGTCCATGATTTCCGGCTCATCGCCAAGCAGTTCAGGCAAGTCGGAATCTTCTACAAGGCTGACACCAACACGCTTTTTCGGCACAGTGTACTCTGGATAGCATGACCTCATAGCTTTGCTAACTTCTTCACGTTTCAAAACCCCCAGGGACCTGGCCAACACTACAGCCTGTTGTTCCTCTGTGAGGCCGGATCGTCGTAAAATGATCCAGCCTCGAGCCTCTTCCGGAAAGGCTACATTGTATTTCCGTTGGCACCTGTCGAACATTTCAGAAGCTCGGCTGATCCACGTTTTCAGTGTTTCTCCCTCAGAAGCACGTAGCGAGAAAACAGCACTCAGTGTCTCAGCCATCTCATCGGTATTGCCCTTCTGGGGAAAGCGCTGATCCAACAATTTGAATAGTACCATTTCCCTATCATCTTTTTGGTAATCAGCTACCTCCAGATGTTCGACACATTCCAAGGCCTTTCCTTGCAGTAGTGTGTATACGTAGGCACCCCTGGCATCCTTAGAGACTTTTTCTCCAAGTGTAAGTAGCTTGTTGAGAACCCAAGTCTTCCACCTGCGGTACTCTTTGGCATCCTCATCGTTTCCACTGAACATCCTATGGTTTCCAGTCGACTCACCGGGTGTCGACGCACTCATGGCTCTACCCTACAGGATCCTACCTGCGGGAGCCAGGCCCTAATGGCCTGGCTCCGCTACCAATCTCAAAACCATTCGCCCTCCCAGGGCAAGAGCACGGGCACCTTTTGCCGCTTGAGCGTAGGTTCCCTATCGGTCATGCATCTGTTACCTTGCTGGAGTATGCACTCATGGCTCTGCTTTCAACATATATATATATATATATGTATATATATATATATGTATATATATATATATCACTTGTTGGTGGTGACAGCCCACCAAATCACGATGCATCATGATCAGTAGAGAATGGCGGTATATAAAATGTAAAAAGACACATATCTGAAACCTCCAGCCTAATAGCTGTACAGCCGAGGTCTTGTCAAAGAATTGGGCTCAAAGCATCAGCACGTACTCATCGCCAAAACTCTTGGACAAACCAGTTAAGTCCCCCCATGTCTTGTTGGCTGCTCCAGTAACTCAGTAACCTAAGATAGCTATGGAGCTATGGAAAATGGATGAAAGTCGCTCGTGATACTTTACATGAAACATTTTCCATGATTTTCCACAGCACGGCCTGGAAACGGGCACCCAATCAGCAGCCTTGATCCGGCAGCTCATCAAAGTGCTCTGGCCGCTCGGGCCGGTGATCCCGGGCGCGGTCGTGGTACATGCCTTACAGAAGGACGCGGTGTTTTAAGGGGGGGCCTTTTTCGCCCGGGAAATGGGATCAGAAAAGATAAACAGAAAATAAGATAAACCGGTTAAAGCACAGTTGAAGCATATATTAACCATTGAAATCCCATTAAAACCATGATTAATCTGGTTCTTGGGGTGAAAGCAGCCTGGTTTCCCGGAAGACCTTGAGAGCTGACATATCATCCACTGCTTGCGGCTCGCAGCACTCCAAAAACTCTCACTGCGCCAGTGATGGTCTTCCATCCTGTCGTTTTGGCACAGGCAACTCCTCAATCCAAGATGCCGAAACAAACGTGTGGACGCACACATCAAACATAACATGAAAATGTGTACGCTCCGATTATATGAGTATTTAGCTACATGATTGAGATATAATATATTGAGATTCCCTGCCACACAGCTCAAGCTGCCTGTTCAGTACCACATCTTGATCATCTTCGTAACCATACTCCAGAAGTTTGACCTGCGCGGCGCAAGGAGGGTTCCAGTCCGTTCACACCTGATACAAACCACGTCCTTTAGATGCTATGGCAGCTATGGGGCATTTTGGGGTCAGCGATACCCTGTGTCCATGGTCCTGGAAACTAGTCTACCTCCCATGACCTCTCTCATCTCAGTCTCTTGGTTAAAATTCAAGGCCCTAGGCCCCAAAAAGCCAGAGAGTTCGTTTGATTTACACGATTTACCATCCCCCCAACATACGTTGACCCTGAGAATAGCCCATCCCAATTTCAGAAAATAGAGGCTCAACCCCCAACTCATGGCCAAATCGATTTGTATCATTTGTCAAGTGGAGCGAGGGGGCAGCCCCATGATCCTCCAATTACATCCCTATTATGATAATTCTGGTTCGTTTCATGATTCGTTTCATGATCAGTTTGTTAGTTTAGAATTGTCACACATGTCAGAATTTCATATTGAATAGTTTGTCCAGAACCAAATGATTATCATAATTATCACAGAATGGTTTGGATTTCTTGAAATCACACGTTTTTGGATCATTGGACGATTAGACATTTGGGATGCCCATACCTGGAAGCCCTAGGCCCCGGCAACACACCAAGTTGCGTTGATCTCCCAGTTGAACACCGAGACCCGTATTGTCCTGTGAGAGTCGCCAGAAAATGATGGTTTGATCAATGGATTCGAATGAGTCCATTTCTGTTGAAATAATACCCACAGCGAAATTTTCCGCCACTGAGCAGCTCATCAAGCAGCTAATCCAGCTTAGGAGCATCAAGGTCTTCTTCATATTCAAAATGTTCTGGGCCTCGCAGGCCAGAGATTTAGGCCGATTTGGGCCGCGATTCCCGATATCGTGGTATCATGTCTGAAAGCCAAAAATAAAATAAACCACCCCCAAGTCATCGCAAGTTTGATGGGTGGTTAGTTTAGCATCCCTAAATGGTATAGGTTTATGGCACTGGCTTGCCCACGTTGATGATATATAGTTTAATGATACATCATGTACAGTCATAATAGTTCTATAGAAATAGTATCCCAATAGTTGCCAGTATCCCAGTATCCAGTTCTATAGAAATAGTATCCCATTATATATGTATAATAATCCCGAATATCTATAGAAACCACACACACATATATATATAGATAGATATATATATATATGGAATTTATATATAAATATATATATATATATAATGAGATACTATTTCTATAGATATAGTTATTATCAACCATATGTTTGTATAATATCCCATCAATGATCAACCATTATTCAACCATATCGCCATATGGGGACTCCCATTATAAACAATGGCCTGGGCGACGAGATCTTTGAGCCCAGTTGGTGGCATCACCTTCTCCTGTGGCGAGTTCAGTATCGGTCAAACCCCGCCTGGGGCGCTGCTGAAGTGTGATTCCGGAATGGGAATTTGATAGAGGTTTGACGCTGTTTTATGGAAATGTCATAATGTGATGGACATTTTCATGGAATTTGGAGGAGTGCATGATTGTTGACTATTACATCTCCGTCACTTCACATGATTCAGCATCATTTAATGTCACTCAGTGCGCTCCCACGCCTTCTTCCTCTCAAGAACCTTCGCAACGGCCAAGCTTAAGCAAATCCAACATATCAATAATTGGATATAATTGGCATATACAAATGCCTGTGCATGCATGTAATGTGTAGGTATATAGAGGATAGAACCAATATGTATATTCTGTCTGTCTGTCTGTCTGCCTGCCTGCATGTACGTATATATGCACATGCCAATTTATCTGTAATTATGTATATATATATACAGGATGCATACATACATATATAAACATATACGAAAAACATAGTATTAATAGGATGAATTTGTACCATTCGTACATGTAGATAGTTGCAGAGAACTTTGCTTAGACCTCAAAATCAATTGGCAAATCAGCGTAATCGCTGCCATGTCCTCCTTTGCCTGTCAAAAAGGAATCCAGGTCTGTTCTCACGTTGACCTCTGAGTGCGACACGATGCTTGACATCAAGTCACCTCATATACGTAATGCCAGCCATGCTGCAAAAAGGTGAGGGGACAACAAGTGCAATAAAGTCGATGGTAGTTTGTTATCATCCAGGCATGATGTAGTTGCATTTCCTTGCAGTGGTAAGTGTAGGCCGTAGACCAAACAAATATCACCACATATATATATATATATATATATATATTTATATTTATATATCATAATACATGGTTCATCTGAATCTGGGTCCTTGAATACCTCCTGGGTTTTGATTGTCCATCTGAGATGCTGATCACCCCCACTCGAACATTGACATCTTCGTGGCGTTCAATCACCCAAATGACAAAGAGTGTACTACAATAGTGTGCACTGTGAACCCCTGAAACTAGTCACCCATATGTTTCTCTACATTTAGACCCCAAACAGTCATAAATTGGCTAGATATTTAGAGCTACGAGCTGAATGCGCTTGAACACATGTTAAAAAATACATGGTTACAATAGCACTGATTCATAGAGGACATTAGAAGACCAATCTGACCCATCACCGCATCTCGTCCAGTGACTCTCAAGTTGCTCGCGTTCCAACAAGCCGGTGGCGTGGGTCGTAGCCTCACCTAGAAAACTCTGGGGCCTGCTGTAGATGAAGTAGTACAAATACCTGGCAAATGAAACAGTGGCTGGCTACTGCCCGAGCTGGATACAAACTATTTCTCCTGGTCGTCTATGGCGTATCCTTCTCATGGCCGCTGTCGATTGAGCGAATTGTCTGATTACACTGGTAGGTTTTCTATCTGCCCAAATGAAGCTTAAACATCAAGCCCTTAGCAGGCCACTTCTTCTCCCATGCTTGCCACAATGTATGACTGCAACACCAACTGTTTGCTCAGAAGCTTCAACAAAAAGTAGCTCATTTATAAATGGGATAATCCACGCATGGGGGACTAACTGGGGTTATTAACCACTTACGATTCGTGGGATCCAAATAATTGCTGTCAGCCTTGGCCTTGGTCACCCACCACCTTTCCAGCTTCCTATGCCAATGCTTAGGTCTCAACCCCAGTACTCGTTGGTCTTATATGTTTTATCATATACTTTTCCCTATTGAAATTGCATATATCCCCAAAATGGTTGGCATCCTACTTTTTGCATGTTAGCATCCCCATCTTTGCATTGCTGCTGCTATCCAAGGTGGTTCTATCCCCTTTTGTGCTGATTTGAATGTCCCAACTATCTGTTCTGCATCCCCCCAATCAAACCATGCTCCAAGAGGTATCACAAAAAAAAACTCATGACATACATCCCACCCTGATGAATAGTAGAAAAAACAATATTTGAAACTGTCCGTCCATTTATACCTATATCCCAATTCTAGTTGGGGGTAATGGGAAGCAAAATGAAACCGCCAACCAGATTTCTGATACAAAGTTCCACATGAAACCGATTGCACCCCCATCAACCCCCTTGGGTTGCTAATTAAGCCTAGCTATCAACCCTTGATTATACAGTTGTTTTTTTAAATACACTGACACCCATCATTAACTCCCATGTTGTCAATTGCCCGACCCATCTGCGCATGGGGTCCAAAAATAGGGAGCTCAGAATTGCAGTGATTTTGAGGTCAACTCCTCCCAACTATCACCTCAATTTTGGTAATAAGTCACATTTCCGTTTCAATATGACCATTATATATATATATCCACCTGATCTGTGTTTTTTTACAATTTGCCAGCGGTTATTGTCCCATTATAATCCCATTCAAATAACCACATCCGGGCACACCTATATACTATCGGTTCATATTGGTTCTATATGCCATGTCAACTTTAATATATAAAACAAGGTGGGGCCACGAATTATAAGTTGACTTATACGCCCCAACTATAGTTATATTATGTTTTATCTAACATAAAACAGAATTAACCTACATAGTTATAAACCAACTCAACTAGGGGGGCCCACCTTCTACGTATGACCAGCTTTATCCCCATAAAACTGCTGGCTTCTATCCCATCTTGTTTCTTGGTTAAAAGGAAAAGGTCATACTGACACTGACCATATGCCCAGTCCCCATCGATACATCTAATAGCCCCACTGCTGCTGAAATCATCTGAAATCCCTCCAACAAAGCCGGCGGAATCCACCAGAAATCCACAACAAAATCCCCGTACGCTCATCGACGCCTGTCATTGCACATCTTGTGGTTGCCTTCTGCTGCCTGGGTCAATGGTGATGTCATGATGGAAGCGTTGTGAAGGTTGGAATCATTTATCAACGAATTTTAACTCTGGGAACTTATATGTTTCAATGAAGAATGCAGATTCCCGGAGGTAAGACTCATTATATAATTTATTCAACCAGCCACAATGACGGTAAGCCCCGAAGGTCTTGAGAAGTCAATCAACTGGGTAAATTATATTAATAGTCGTACTATTTCTCCAACCTGAAAAGTTCGACAGTTCTTCTTACTAACCATCATCGCAGTGAGGTCGCAGTGAGGTCATTACAATTCACCCAGATTTATGAGGTTTATGGCGTATAATGGCGTATATATCTAAGTTCCCTAACCCTCCAGTTACCTCTGGGAATCCATATTCCCTAACGTTCCCTAAGACTAGAGAAATTATAGCTAACAAATGCTAACAACTTGTAACTTGAAATCGTCGAGTTATGAGTTGTAACTTGTAGGCAAATATTGCGACATGGCATGGAGAGTATGACATAATGAGTGGAAATCAATGGACCATATCCTTCCAGGAGTCGGGACACACCCAAATCCTTTCTTGGATAGCAAACAACTGGGAAAAACCCTGGTTTTACATGTGTAACCCTTATCGGATAAGGTTTCCATAAATAAAGCAAAGGACTTTCTCATGGTCTTCCTATCCAAAAATGTGTTTGCCTTATCCACTCTTTGGTACGATCGTTTTTCGACATAGTCAGCGGTTCAAACGTGGTGATCGACCATAAAAAATTCATCGGTTGTGTACTGAGACAAAGCCACATCGCTGTTGGGATGTGTGTGTGTGTGCGTGTATCATATAAATATAAATGTATATATATATATATATATATACATATCATTTAAAAACACATATATATATATATATATATCAAACATATCATATCTATCTATCTAATCTAATCCAATATTATCTTATTTTTTCTTATCTTATCTAATCCAATTTTATCTTATTTTTTATTATCTTATCTTATCTTATCTTATCTATCTATCTATCTATCTATCTGCGAATCGGGGATTGCCTACCCGATTATGTTCCAATGGTTGATGTTGAGGATAAATGTTCCAGTTCGACGACGTCACACGGGCAGCTGCTTCCGCATTGCTGATCTTTTCTCCAGTGCTGCAGTGGGTCTTGAGCCAAAGAGGCCAGTTCGGATTGCCCCTTTGGTGCTGGATCACAGAGTGTTTAGTTGTGATATTATACTTGATCCGTAGCCTACACTCTATTCGCACCCCCCACGCATAGCCAACTTTGTTGGCTACGCGCAAAGGAGTGTTCTTTGAATTGATCCACTACACTCGCAGCTGTTCATTTATTGAATTATGGGGAGCTAAAGTCCGTTCAGAACTTCATATCTACATGGCGGCTTGCTACGATCTCTACCAAAAAATGAAGGTTCTGTTCACGTGCATGTAGACACGACGTAGTCGGTGTCTAGCATTGAGGTTCATCCAATGTGGCGTAGCCAGCATGGAGTCTCTCTCAAGCATGTGAATTAAAGAAATCAAAACACAAAGTTGACTATGGAACTAGAAGTTTACCTTCCCGTCCCTTCGTCGGTTGAGACGTAGACCGCTGTAGAAACTCAGCGTTTCATGCAATGATGTTCAAAAAAAATGTGTGGTTCTAAATTAGCCGGCTCAGAGTCCTCTCAGAAATCATTCAAAATGAAGTAGAGGTAAATCTCGAGCAATGATTGCATCCTCGCATCGCCAGGTTCAATCAGGACCTATGCAGAGGTCAGATCGCTTAATCATCTATATCCCCATCCATAGTATCCCTGTTGGTTCCAGTCTCCGCCACGGTGTGAATAAGATTTTCCACCTTTTCCTTGGTCTTTTCCACCCTTCTTTGGCGGGGTCACTGGAGCTTGTTTTGGCGGAGGAGCGGTTTCAACTGTTCTCCATGTCGCTGACGATGATGCTTTCGCTTTCGACACTCTTCCCAGTGCTGGTGCAGCTTTCGGGGCTGCTTTCGATTTGCCAGCGGCTGGATTGGCACGTTCACGATCAGCAGGAGTCGGGGTATCAGCAATCGCAAGTATGTGAGCTTCAGACAAGTGGATGCCCCACCTTGGTCGTTGATCTTCCCGTTGCTTGATGTGATTGTAGTCATCGATCGCATCATATAGCTTTTGGAGTAGAGGTCGCGGCAATTGTCGGCCATTCTGAAGGATCAGGTGTAAAAGTGATATTCTTCGAAGTGGTGGACGAAGAGCACACACAATGTCAACTGGATTCAGTGTGATTGTGTCTTGAAAGTCAACGTTCCTGAAGAAATAAACAGCATTTACCCTATATGCACCTGCAATGATTCTTCTGACCATGACGTCTTGTCGGTCAAGGGCGTCGCGGGCCGCTGTGGTCTTTCTCATCTCATCCATTGTGGTGTCACGTTTCGACAGCTTCTCCATCTCCTCATCAAAGAATATGTTTTGCAAGTCATCATACGTGTAGCCACATTCAAGGGTATATATGAGAAGTCTTTTGAGTACCACTGCCCCATAGTATGCATTGACGAATCCCTCTTCTCCGATGTCGTCCTTTTGATTTGGTCGGCCGATCTCTTTGTAGAGCTCTTTCATCTGTTGTGCAGTTGGTTCAATGAGTTCACCATTTTCATCCTCGCCCAGGTAAGGTGTTCTTGAGTCCAGGTCCATCCTGAATTTCTGGTTCTGTTGAAAATGTTTCCATGCCGTCTCGATGTCTCCACAGAAGTTCCGTTGGAATAGTCTGTAGATCCTGACGATATGTAATCCAATCTGCAACAGGAGGATCTTGATGAATTCTGGCTGAGCATCTCCAATTGTGCAAGGTTCGATCGGCAGGACCTTTGATCCAAACTCAATCCGCTGCATCCACTTGGGGTACTCAATCACTGCATCACGAGCTTCTCCAGCCTCGTACTCTTCAATGTTAATTTCATCGACCGCTGTCTCTTCATCATCGTTCTCATCGGTCGGTTTTCCTTCTTGATTGAGAAATTTGTCGACCTCATCTTGTTCTCTGAAGTCTCTTTTCTCATCATTGATGTCGCCCTTCTTCGAGGCTTGATCATCATCTCCTTCTTCTGGTTGAGTTTCTTGTTCTGGACTCTTCATGGTGACATCATCATCATCTGGCATCACCTCGTCGTCATCATCATCACCTGTCAAATCGATCTTCACCTCCTCCCATGCTTTCTTGACATGGTCTTTGAGATCTTCTTCTCGATGATGTGATTCGGCCTTTGGTACTGTAGCCACGGTGATCTTGATTCGTTTCCTCCATCCATGACTCACCAAAAATCCTTTGCACATCACACAAATCGATAATGGCGCAGGGGTCTCCATCAGACATGCGGGGCATAGTCGATGGTCCTCTTTGCTAGGGTGATGAGTGACTGCCAATAATGAAATTGCATCATTCCAATCCGGATGTCCAGGGAACAATCTGTGAGTATGACTGAAGTGACCGGTCCTGATATCGACAAGTTTTCGAAGTTCGTCTAGATCGGGTGATGATTCTTCAGGCACAATGTTTCCAATGAGCTTGTCAAATCGTTCAATGGTGGCCACCCTCTTTGCACCTTGCACAGAAAGAACAAGTTGATCTCTTCCCTTCGTGATCATGAGACGGTAGTAGTCCTTTTCTCTCCAGTCGTAATACCAAACTGCATCGAATGATTCGAATGGAATTGTTTCTTGGACCAAAATGTGTCCGTCTGCTGATAATCGAGGGGAGAACTTGGCGATGGAATCGTACGTGATGTAGATGTAGACAAGATCAGTCTGTTCAATCTTCCTGAATCTCAGCACCATCTGACTTCTCACGTCCCATGCTGCGAATGGCACGAAGAACGTATTGATGCGGTCGCCTCCTCCTCCTGGACGTAGTCCTTCTCTGAAGATTTGAGCGATGTTGTCAAATGTGGTGCAATGAAATCCTCCTCCAAGAGTGTATCCTACTCCAGGGTTCATCTGATATGAAGTCTTCTTGTCTTCAATGTGCACACCGCCTTGAACTCTTGAATGCGCCATAGGGGCACGGATTGCCACCGGCCAAAGCCAAATCTCTCGATCTGCTGTGCCGATCTCCAACCTCAGTGTTTGTCGATCAAGTCTAGAGGTCAATCCATCATTGAAGTTGTTCATAATGTGTTCCAACTCACCTTTTGTGACCTTGAGTCCTAGCACTTGTGCTCGGATTCTCTTCGTTTGCTTGTACTCAGTGAAGATCACTCTCTGGAAATTGTTCCACCTCTCAACAAGTATCGGATAATTGACGTAGGTCGTTCCAGCCAATGTATGTTGGTCTCTCCAAATGGCATCGTACTTCAAGATCGACTCAACATTGACCCAACCTGCCTCGTCGCATGGTAGTCCACGGTGATTTCGATTGTCTTTGACGCAACCCACGGAGTGGCGTAGCGCTGCATTGAATCTTCGACAATTCGACTATCCATTGCGGATTTTCCCACTTGTCGCCCATCCACTCATTCTCGCCATATCGATGCACTTTACACCAGCCCATTCCAAGATATTCTTCTCCATTAATGCGAGCAAGTTGAAGTGTACCAATGTTGTGGCCATGTGTAAATGGTTGGATGTACTTGAAGTTCCAGTTGTCTCCACGTTGTTTTCTTTCTTCAATAAGCCATTTTACATAAGCATCATGATCAAGGGGGTTCCAAGCGTTCAGCTCTTCAATGGTCGGCAAAACAGGCGGGGATTCCTCAGCCGCACGTTCAATCAGCAAGTCAAGCTCATGACGATTCTTCACACCTCGGCTAATTGGGTTGACTTCGACACCATTCACTAAGTATTGTCCTCCTTCTTCACGATCACCAATGTCGTACATAAAGGCTGACTGACTGTAGAAGCACTTGGTCACTTCCTCTTTCTCAGTGAATCTGGTTCTTCCCCAACGCTTTCCTCGTGGCATGACGTTCTTTGGGAGCTTGTCTTTTCTGCCTCTGGTTGCAGCTTTGGATCTTTCGGATGATGATGGGGATTTGGACTTCTGATCCATGATCAACCTCATGCGCCATATGGTGTCCTTCATGTTCTCATCATCGGGTGTAGTACATTCGTCAATGCCATGCCTTCCACCACAAATGAAACAATAATCCCTTCCTCCTAATACTAAACGTCCCCCTAATACTAAAAACAGGCATCCATCTCCAATTTCCGAAAATTTCAGTTTGGCCAATTTGACTTTTAATTGATCCCCTTTAAAAAACAATTTAAAAATCAACCTACCATTTGTGGGTTCTCCCCCTAATACTAAAAACTAGTTCACCCCGGGGTGTTTAGTATTAGGGGGGCCTAGTCCCAATCCCTCACTCCAAGCTGCCTGGCTACTCTAGCAATTAGGGGTAAGCTTCGAACTGCCATTTTTGGCAATATTTTTAATTGCGTTATATAAGGAAATTTAATTGATTTTGAGATCGGAAAAAATAGTTTTTAGTATTAAGGGTTTTAATTTAGTATTAGGGGTAAGCTTCGAACTGCCATTTTTGGCGATATTTTAATTGCGTTATATAAGGAAATTTAATTGATTTTGAGATCGGAAAAAATAGTTTTTATTATTAAGGGTTTTAATTTAGTATTAGGGGTAAGCTTCGAACTGCCATTTTTGGCAATATTTTAATTGCGTTATATAAGGAAATTTAATTGATCTTGAGATCGGAAAAAATAGTTTTTAGCATTAAGGGTTTTAATTTCGTATTAGGGGTAAGCTTCGAACTGCCATTTTTGGCAATATTTTAATTGCGTTATATAAGGAAATTTAATTGATTTTGAGATCGGAAAAAATAGTTTTTAGTAGTAAGGGTTTTAATTTAGTATTAGGGGTAAGCTTCGAACTGCCATTTTTGGCAATATTTTAATTGCGTTATATAAGGAAATTTAATTAATTAATTAACATGACTTCGATTTGGTTCCCTAATAATAAATACCCCCCTAATACTAAAAACTACCTGCCGTGTTTTGTATTAGGGGGGGGGTTTAGTATTAGGAGGAAGGGATTATTGAACATCCAATGCATCTGAAATCAGCTTCTCAAAACGATCACGGATGTCACGCACCTCGGTTCGGCGCTTCTTCGCTTCTGAAGGTTGTCCCCCCATGCCATCTTCCTCCTCAATCTCGATGTCACCAGCTCCGGCATCGGTTTCTCCTGAAGTTTGTTCTGCTCGAGGGCCCCGCGCCGTAGGCGTCGTGGTCTCCTCATCAGGTTCATCAACTTCATCCACCTCTTCATCGCTTGATGAGACCTCAATCATTTCAGGGAGGTCATCGTAGTTGGCTTCTGGGAGCACCGGCATTCTGGTGATTTTCTTCTGCATGAGTAGGTCAAAAATTCCTGCTTCTTTCAAGATTGTAATCACCATGTCATTCTCGACCGGCGGGATGTATGCTTTCCTGGATCGGTTTCGCTTTGTGTTGATGGTGTCGGTAGGTCGACATGAACTGCTGAATAGCCAAAACGACTCTTCCAGTCCTGCGAGGCAATTGTCAAGGTTTGCCCCCCATCCAGCGAACATAGTAGGGAATTGAATACCCAGATCAAGCATTCCAAGCCAGAATTCGAAAATGTCGCCGACATACTCAGCTGTTGCAGTTGGATTGATCATTGATTCGATCTCCTCCTTGGTCAGCACGGTCTTCATGTAGTCATGATAAGCGACGTTTCCGCCATCCCAAAGCAGCCTGTAAAACCATCGCATTCGGTGCATTCCGCCTCCGCAATCCTCTGTTCGAGTTTCACGTTGTACAGTGAACTGGGGTAACAGGTCTCGTCTGCATTTCCCTTTCACCATGTATGCAGGCATTCGGATGGCACCTCAATGTGATACCTGCTTGAGCACATCGCTTGTAGTCCTGTATCCTGAAAGCATTGCAAGTGTCGCAGTGACCAGGAATCCACGGAGGTCCTTCTCGGCTTCCATCTCTCTCCAGTCAACGCACTCATTGTAGATGTTGAGCAATCTTGCAGCTACTCTTGCATCCTGTGAAAATTCATCCATCCCAATGTCATCAGTACCGTAGATCGCCGCTCTTGTCCAGTTGCTTGCGCAATTCAGGCATCTTGTGCGGTTCTCGGTGCAGGTATTCAATCTCGAATCATTCTTGTGAAATCCTTTGCGCACATCGCACATCAATTCGGAATCTTCGGTTACTTCGACCCAATGCTCATCCACATCTGTCAGGGGCTCCGGGGTGAATACTCCTCGTCGGATGTCTGACCATGCTCTCCTCTGGACCGCATCATTCATGTGTTTCATTCCTCCAATGATGTTTGCTGATCCAGCTTGAGCATCTGTGACTTCTCCAGCACGAATGCTGGGAATAACTCGTGGATGTTCTGTGCATCGTTTGATGGTTTCAATGTCAAATCCGGTGTTCTTCACATGGACACATTCTTCATTCAGGTCATGGACTGTATCATGATCCATTGCACAATGTAAGAAGACTTTCTGTCGCATCAATGACTTTTCAAGCATAGCCCAAATGACTTCCTTGCCTTCACCTTCTTTCCAATAAAAAGGTTCACGTCCACAGGCATATATCTGTTTCCAGAATCTTTCATTGGTGGAGTGAATAATGCCCTTTTCCTTCAAGATTCTTGCAAGCTCCTCGGCCATGGATACAATTGAAGATTGTGACCCAAGAAACCGGGCATCTCTCAGAATGTTGACGAAAATTGGAAGATGAGCTGCTTGGCTGATCTCAGTGATGATCTCCGCCAATTTGGTGACGAAGTCTGCATTTGGCATCAGTATGCGAGTTTGTCCACTGAAAAGTGCTGCAAAAGAGATCCAAATGTGAACAGTGGCACTTGAAAATGCATTTGCGTTGGATCGTAGGAATGTCAATGCATTCGTTGCCAGTTTCAAGAAGTCCTCGGGTTTCTCCAGAGACTCATATGGAAGTTGGTACACCTTGATGGATGAAAGACCCATGTTGTCGAGCCCAGCCTCGATGTCATTGACGATTCTCGAACTAGATCTCGTTTGGTAAGTCAAATCCGTCAAGATGAGAGCTTTGTTGTTTCTCACTTGTCCTCCCAATTCATCCCATTTGTCTAACCAAGGCTCCCCAATGATGAACTGTCCAATCTTGTTTCCCAATTTCTTGAGCTTGGCTCGAATCTCGCCCTCCACGGTCTCTTCAATGCCTAATGTCAACATGGCTAGGACCTCCGTCACTGGATATCCCTTGCACCTGACAAACTCTGTGGTCGTGATGATGTAGTGGTAGAGCTTAAGCCATTCGTAGTCATTCTCATTAATCATGTGGGAATCAAGTTGACCTTCTGTCAGCATGTTGAATGACAAGGCAGCATGAAATGTCAATCTTCTCAAATACTGTTTCCAGATCAAGTTGGATCCATACTTGTGAGTGGTGTGAGGGCCCTCAACGATTGAAAGTACAAAATCCTTGCCAGAGCGTAGGAATGCAATTCGCTGTTCTTCACGAGCATAGTCCTCGGCAGCATGGAGTCGCACTTCCACGGTTGAAGGTTTCCTTCTCTTCATCCAGTCTTCAGTTGGAATCCAATCCTTATCTCTTTCTGGTTCAGCATGACCTTGAGATGTTGCTCCGGGTCCAGATCGGAAAGCTGCATGGGTCGACGAAGACGAGGCTCCGCCAGTCGATGATCTTGGCATCTTCTTCGGTTGTACGCTTGACCTTGATGATTGTTGTGATGCCTTTGGCTGTGATCCCTCCGTAGGAGCGGATGTACTCTGGGCACTGGGTCCAGTTGATGTGTCATCATTCACCCATGAAGGCTCCTCATTGTTCCAGAAGTCAACTTCGTCGGGTCTTCGTCCATCTTTGAAGTTCAGGGGGATGTCCCAGTCATCGAAATTGTGCATGTTGCCACCTGTTCCAGCCTGAGTATCGGTCAATGATGTTGTAAAATCTTTGAGGGAACTATGGCAAGCATGACGTTTCTCTTTCTCGGTATATCTGGCCCCTTCATCGGCAATTGAGACGTTGTATCCATGCCCAATCAGGATTCCCAAAGGAATGTCAAAGACCTTGAGGATCGAGAACTGTAGTTCGGACAATTCTGCTACTCTTGGCAAGTTTCCATCTCCTCGGGCGCTGGTCTTGTGTCTCTCAAGTGTCGTGCCGAGGGCTAACAAACACAAGAAATGGTTCTGGGCTGCACTCCTCCCTTTCGGCTGATTGGTTTCAAAAGCAATTACATCCCTCATCACATCCTGCAAGATGATCTGATCTGATGGGTTCTGCTCATTGTGATACCTCAGTGCATGTCCTAGGTGCCTCATCTGGACTTCAATCATGTGCTTCATTGCTTTTCGATAGCTGTCATTGTCAGATGGAGACTTCGGATTTACCTTGGTCAACTCGTCCATGACTTTGAAGTACTCGGCTGTCCTTGTCACAGCTAACCATGATGTGGCACTCGGATCTGTGTTGAATGATGGTGTTCCTCGATAGATTTGCTTCATGCTTCGGATCTTCGCCTCAGTTTCGGCTGCAGTGGCTTGATCATCAAAAGGGTCGGGAAAATGTCCTTTGGACAATACGATCCAGAGCTCATCGAGTCTGTCATAGATCTCCTTGTCCATGAAGCGTCCCACAGTCGCATCTTCGAATGGGCATCTGCTTGCAAAGACCTTCACGAATCTCGATCCCTTTGACAAAAACTCCCATCCTGAACACCCCTTCTCGATGTCCTGCGCTCTCTGCAACAACTTGTAGGCTACCTCCAGGGCTTGTGCAGTGGCTTCACTGGTGTGTCTGGAGTTTGCAAAGTATGCTGAGTAGACAACTGCAGGCGGCATACCAAACCTAATCCACTGGTTGGCTGTGTCCTCATCTGAGATCAGTCGAAAATTCGAACCTCGGGTGTCTCGGAATGGTGATGGAGTCTTGGCTGCAATGGACCCTTCGGACAATCCTTCAGCACCCGTAATGCAACGATGATTCGGCTTCCGGCAAATTGCCCTACTGAGTTCAGATCCTGTGTATCGGCCATCCCGCTTTGTACAGAATAAAGTCGGACGGACCGTAGGTCTCGTGACAACTGTTCGAACAG
>CAMXCT020003887.1:0-51091 GCA_947184155.2 Cladocopium goreaui
TACTTTTCGACCCTCCGGAGCCACAAATCATTGGAAAAACACAGTGTTTCGCGACTTTCTTACCTTTTCGCGCATCTGCATCTTCTTTCTTCTGACTCTTTCTCTTCTACTCTTCTCTCTTCTAATCTTTCTCTTCTCTCTGCCTCTGCCCTGCTCTGCTTTTCATTGTCCATATTGTCGGAAGTTTCACTTCTAAACTTCCTTCGACCATATATATATATATTATATTATAGATATATATATACTGGTTGGTGGTATACCTACCCCTCTGAAAAATATTAGTAAAATTAGTCAGTTGGGATGATGCCATTCCCAAGTGAATGGAAAGTCATAAAATTCCATGGTTCCAAACCACCACAGAGTATATGTTTGTATATATCTCCAGGTTCACCATGGTTTGTAGCATGTTTGCACCTTCTTTGGATCAAAGTCGACCCAGGGTGGAGCACCACCCTCTGCGTGTTTCTTGATACCGTCCGTCCTGGATGGAAACGGTGAGGGCCATAACGATGGGAAACCATCACCCAGTGAATCCTGAGGAAACAGTGAGAAAATGGTGAATCTTCGCAAATGATCTTAAAACAGGATACACTTCCCGTTTTCTTCGAAGTGGTATTGGCATTCCTCAATGGAATGTGAGAGATGTCCTTCTTTTCAACCATATTCAGATGATGTTACTCAGAAGGTGGCAACCCGGAAACCATGCCTTCCCCATCCTCAACCGCCCAATCCTTCATAATGAATTCTCTATAATTGCATCTTCATTTTCCAGATGGGGTACTCTGGTAATTTGTTACGTAGCTATTGAAAATGGCCCATTCATAGTTGATTTACCCATTGAACATCGTGATTTTCCAGTTTGCTATGTTAGTTTCAGAAGGTAAACCCTTAATTTTTCATGGTTTTCAGACCATGCTTTCCTATAGACTTCCCCATCAACCAATCCATGAAAAGTATGGGGTGTGGCCTCCACAGCAGCCGGGTTTCTTTCACTTCTTTATCTGCCTGGGTCCAGGTCGTGGATATCTCCTAAGCAATCTGTAAATAAATGAACAAACACATTATTTGGAATAGAAGGGAATATACGTGAATATATACGATAATATATATATATATACAGTATATTTACACTACAGTCACATTTATATTTTACTATATATTACATTATAGTATGTATATATATATAATATTATATATTATATATCATATGTATACAGGAGATGCAAAAATTATAGAACGAAATTAGGAGTACAAAAGTACGGTAAAATAGCGTACCTTCGTACTCCTCCGTCCGGATCCCGATTCCGCGCGGATTCGGATCCTGTTCTATAATTAATTTGTCTGTTCTTTAATTTCTGGCACCGGCATGATATCTATTGCATTAATCTTGAGGGGATGGAAAAAAGGCAGTTTGCTCAGCCTGGGGACTGGTGTTGTGTTTTTAAACCTTCAATGGCCATTTCAGGGGCTTAAATTGAAGGTACCTACCACATAAAATCCCTATATGTAAGGTCTACTAAGGGAATAATTATTGCCATATATCCCTCGGATTCCCATTGAAACAGCCAGCAACACGCAGATTGTATGACTCTTGGAGGATACTGACATATACTTGCATCATTTTATGTATCTTTCTGGGACCCCGGAAGAGGTTATTTACATATATTTGCATCATTTTATGTATCTTTCTGGGACCCCGGAAAAAAGTGACACAGAAACCAGAATTATAGAACGGTTTACGCAAAATTAATTATAGAACGGAAAAACTAATTATAGAACGAAACTGGTAAATGTGGGAAGAATGGGGGGAAACACAATTATAGAACAAACCAGAATTATAGAACGACGAAAAAATTAGGAGTAAGTTAAGATAAGTTTTTTTCATACCTTCCGAGGAAAACAGAATTATGGAACAACAGGGTACGGTAAATAACCGTACCTTCGTACTCCTCAACTTCGGTTCTATAATTTTGGCACCTCCCATATATATTATTTATCATATATCATATGTATATATGTATGGCAATTATACTAATATATATATAATATTACTAGATCATCTATTTTAGATAGATAATAGATATATATATATATATCCATAGCATAGCCTTAGCATATCCAGACCTTCCAGGAGGCCACCAAATGCTCCACGTAGCCACCCAGAACCTGGGATCTGTCTGGGATCCCTTGCGCCCCGGCATCGGTTTTTTCCAAGTTCCAACGTTGAAGAATCCCAAAATCAGACAAGAATCAGTTCCCATATGCATGGAGCATCTGGGGTTTGAGACTCTTAATGACTCTGAGTTGTCTTAGAATCTTATATAATTTATATACGTCAATTTCACTGTATTTGTTCAAATATGTTCAAATACAATCAACAACTGATTGCGAACATACTTGAACCCGGTCACAGCTTCAGGGAACTCTATATATTTATGTGCACGTAAATATATGACATGCGATGTTTTCCATTTTCCAGCCCCAAAAGATGGGACTCGAACCTTTGGTATCTATTCATTTTACAAGTAGGTAAGTATTTAACAAAGAATCCTGGCTGAATTTTGTTCACGAAACTGGAAAAGTAGGTCATTTTGAGAATATTTCCTCAATCCTAACCCGTGATTTATGGTGACTTCTCAGTGAAGTCGTGAGGACGTTCTAATTGACCCAGACCTTTAGGCAGATTTTCAGAGGGATCAGCTGACCATACCCCTATACTCTCCAGTAATCATAGTAGTCTAACATCATTACCCATGGAATCCATGCCCTGGCCCTATCTAGGATTATCTGGTCGGAGTAATGAAGTATTCTAACAGTTCTAACATATCTAGGTCAACGGTTTATCTTTGACTTTGACGAATGATATGTTCAAAAAAAACTACCATGTTTGATGCCCCCGCGCTACCTGTACAGCATTGGGCACCAGAAGAACATGGCCATTCTGAACGCCTGGCTCCAGCGGCTGGTAGAAATGGAGAAAAAATCGCGACCAACGGATCAGGTGGAAAAAGGGGTGTCTATATTTGGGATTCATCTCGAAAATTGCAATCTTTAAGGAAAATTAAAGGAAGCGTACCGTATCATGGTTATCACTGAATTTTTGGAAAGCCCAATTCTAGACAACACCATGTTTCATGCACGTCAGTAATTCAGACCATTGATTATTAGCAAAAACGTCAAGGTGACACCCAAGATTGCCCAAGATTCTGAATGGATATTTCTCCTTGACAGTCCTGCAACTAACTCTCCAGAAAGACTTAGACCGAACCCGGTCACGAATCAAACATCGAAAAACGAAAAAAAAACTCGACAGGCTCAGCGAGTTCTCCCCAATTTTTCCCCAGATTTTCCCATCCGATTTTCCCCAGGCAAAGTCATCTGAGTCGGCCGCACGCAAGGGTTCCTTGTTGCTGGAGTACAACAGCAACTTCGTCCCAGGCCTTAGTGCCCCGGCATCGCCGCCCCTATGACTGAGCTGAAGTCATGGTGTATCAATGTTTACCCTCTGGTAAACTAACATAGCTATTGAAAATGGGCCATTTATAGTGGATTTTCCTATTAAAAATTGTGATTTTCCATAGTTATGTTAGTTTACCAGAGGGTACATCCTATGACTGGTACCATCTGGTTATGACTAACAGTTCGCCATGGAGATTTTCCCCAAAACAGCCATGGTGGTTGATGTCGCTGGGAAAATCATCTATTTTGATCAGGGCCATTTTCCATGGCTATGTTAAATAACCAGAGGGTAGAATTTCCGCAATTCGTATACAAAACACCTGCAACAATGTTTCCAACATGTTTCCAAAAAGGGTTGAACCATGTTGAACATAGAAGTTCTCCTCGCCGGGTTCAGCCTTCTGTTGGGCCAACTTCGGTTCACTTCATATCTACTGACAACTACATACTTACATATTGGATCAAATATGATCATATCAAATCATCTGTATCAAACCCCAACAGCCCACGCTGCACACTGGGTCGATGTGTGTGTTAATCAAGAGTTGGGACTTCATATTGCCGTGTTGGTCATCGTCTGATATCTACGCCCAGGTCATGTGCGGTCATTTGGGTGTATTCACTGCATAGATTTCTGACTGAACCCATGAAACTATAGTATTAACACTCATTACTCAGCAATTACTCGATATTTCTGTGTCCCCTCATGTTGAGAACCCTTGCTCCCGCTGAATTCCCCGGCAGGGCTTGCCAGTAACATCAACCCCAATGGTGAAATCATGAAACATCGCTGTTCAAAAATCCATCCCGCAGCTGCGCAGCCTAGAGAGATGGTTAGATCATGTTAGATCCCGATTTTGCTTCCTGAAATCCTAATTTTTAGATGTTTGGTGCTGAAATCACAACTTTTCTCCCTGACTTTGTCAAGGTACGGAAGATTCACCGCCAAGGCTTTCACGCTGTCGAACTCGATCGCCTTTTTTAGGCGTGGAGCCAGGAGAGCTGTTTGGAAACCTTGCAGCAAGTGCCTGAATTAGACCCTACAAACCACGGGTTTCAATACGAAAATGATCTAATGACTTGGATGCTTTGGGGCTACCCCTCATCTTAAGAAGCCTCCATATTATATAATTACATATATGTACCGTTCTTTACATATTTACAACGGCATCAACTATATATTAAATATAAATATAAATATATATATATGTATGCCAAAAAAACAAGAATAATTTATCGGTATATAAACGACATGCACGAAAGAATACGTTTCACGTGATATGTTATAATATGTTACTCTTAAGATTTAAAAGGATATATGACATTCTATAACTATACATACACATATTTAATCATATATATATATGTCTATACATACATATATATATATATTATATTATCATATCTTATATACATATAGAATTGATAGCTCCGATATGGAAAAAAACGTCTGCGCCTTGAACTTTTGATCTCCAACCGCCAAGTCAAGCGCCAAGAGCCGCCACTTGCCGCCATCGAAGTCATCCTGGAACCTGTCGCGAATCGACGGAAAACCCATGGTTTTTTACCATGGAAAAAATGGAAAGGTTCTATCAAAGTTCACAAAAAAAAACAATTCTAGATCATTCTAGGATGGTTAAGTTTCCCCAAACATGCTAAAGTCGCGAACATAACAATTGTTTTTTTACAACCAAAGATCAACATTCCAGGCTGGTTTTACACATCAATTGGGCCATTCTTGAGGGTAAACCGATCAATTTTTGGGGACAAAAAATACAAAAAACACTCCAATGTCACCATGGCCTGATGTCATTGGTCATACATCATTGAAAAATAAGTGGTTGGAACCAGCATCACTTGAAGGCAAATTGATCTGGATTGATCAACAAAAGCTCTCCTGCAAAACCTCGGAAAGTCGGAATTACCCCCAAACATGGGTATCAACCAGAGAGTTGTAGGATGTTGCCGGCTCCTGGCACCCTTGGAGATGGCTATTAATAAAGGATGTTTCATATGTACACATACCCACATTACCATATTAATAATTTATCAAATGCTCACTGAATGTCTATCATGATGACCCACTACAAAAAGTAGTGATAGATGAACCCAAATAAACCGTTGGATATCCACAAATGATGGTTTATCATGGTTTATCATGGTTTTTCTACCATAAGCATGGGATATCATGGGAGATCAAAATCTTCATGACCACAGCAAATGGATATCTACCTGTGGACCCGCACTTAGTGGGCTGCGTGATATCAGCCACCTGCAAGAGGCGGTGCTGGGTATTATAATATCCTTGAGTGGGGTAGGTGTATGGGGGGTATATGAATATGGGAGGCTTGGGGAAATGAGGTTGGGAAGCTAACTGTTCTGACCATTGATACTTTGGATGGTGCTTCTCATTATTTCCTAGAATCACAACAAGTGAACAAATAAGGACAATAAGTTTTGAAGATGCGCATCCCGCTCGTGTGCTCAACAAGTTTTGGCATGTTTCCGGCCTTTATTGTCAAATCTTCGGTGAAACGGATGGTTCGCAGCTTGTTGCTGGCCTTTCTAGGTGAATCTTGGGTGAAAAAGTGAGACTTTAGACTTTGGCTTTTTTAGCTGGTGGCCCAGAAGAGCTACTAGCAGCTGTGCTGGTGGTAGCACCTTGCTTGTCCAACCTAGCCCTGTACTTGTCCACGCACTCCTGGATGAAGCTCAGTGAGGGCCTCATTGCTAAGTGGCTAAGGTGGACCACGCGAAAGGGAGCTGCAATAAACAAACCCCTGGTTAAACAAACCCCTGGTATCCTTCAAAACAATTAGATCAATTTGCTATCCATAGTCCCAGAATCCGCTTTTGGTCTGCATGCTTTGGCCGGGTTTTGGAATGAATCCAATACATGTGATCCAGAACCACGGCAAGAGCTTCGGTTTCACCCAGGTTCTCACGAGTACCACCAAACGTTTTGGCTTTGGACTCCTGCATGCCAGGCAAGCCACCTGAATGTGTGCTTATTTGGTTTGAAACTTTGAAAAGAATAAACCCCCACCCAACTGAACAACTACAAAACGAAACACTTAAGAGAAACAATTATTTAAGACCCTCACAATATGTTGAACCAAAGTGCATTGGTAGAATCCTTGGTACCTGTTCTTGTGCATCTTCAGGTAGACATAGGGGAGAGTGTTCTTGCCCGGCAAGAGGCATCGCAATTCTGCTGGGGTGATTGTGCTCCATGTCCTGCTGCTTCCTTCGTGCGCAACTTTTGGAGCTGCCTTCTCCACAAAGATGTGCTCCTTCTCAGGTTTCTCGGGTTCTGCTGGAGCTGGATTTGGTTCTGGAGGTGGCGTGCCAGAATCCTTCTCCTTGATTTTGTCCTTCTTGTCTTTCGCCTTCATTTCTTTCTCCCTGTCTTGTTTCAATGTCTCAGCCATCTCTTTGACTCTCTGAAATGCACCCATGTTGTCCTGGTCGAGTTGGGCCAAGTATTCGAAAATGTCATCTGGACACTCTTTGCTGTCCAGCTTCACTACTGAACCTCCTGCAAGTTTGGCAGTCAATGCATCCCTGTACTCTTGAGATGCATCAGCGAAGAAGAAGTCCACCAATGCTTTGCACTTGTCTGCTCTGAGAAGCCCACCTGAAGACCCCGATCCGGTCTTCGGCAAAGGTACAGAATTGTTGCGGATGACTTGGTCAATCTGCTTCACATTCTGGAACACAATGCCATGCGCCAACGCAGCCTTTACCAAAGACTGCTCCCCACCAACCAACCTCCACAACATTCCAGACCCGGCGGCTTGCTGGATCTGAGCTGGAAGTGCGCAAGGTGGAAGCACTTCTGTTTCCACATGTTGCCATGGAGTTTTGGCCGGGTTGGTGGAGTAGTTGAAGTAGAACTGAGGATCATCGGAGGCCGTAGGGTCCAAGGAGAAATAGTACTCCTTGGCTATGCTGCTCTGCAGGGTCTTTGTTTTTGGTCTGACAGGTTCTTAGTCTTGGGGGATGCTGCAGATCGAATGCTCCGAAATTTACTCATCGCCAATATGAGGGGGCACCCTGAAGTGTTTCAGCCCGCTCTATATAAATATATAAGTAGATAATGTTTAATTGGTGATTGATGGTTAGTCAAAGTTATTGGCCATGCTCTTGTGATAAGGCGCTTGGCTCCAGCAGTAACTCAGTAAGAAAAGCCAGTACTGGAACTGGAACTGAATCAAAACAATGAAAAGCACACTCTGTCATTTGTCCTGGAAATCGAAAACGTTTTGTCCTTAATAGATGAACCAGTGTCTGTTTCAGAGCCGTGAGGGACTTGGTGCACTTTCAGGGGAACACAGAGGCCAGTACACACGTTGAAGCCCAACGCCATCATGTAGGCTCCAGATTCCCGGTTGAAGTAGATCTGACCGGGCACCAGAAACATACCTGATCAGCGAGCAGCTTTGGGCACTGAGTTTCCAATTTGCACTGAAAGTAATAGTTTGTAACCCAGCACATTCAATTCCCATGATACTCTGATAACCTTTGATGATATATTGTTTCTAGGGTACCAACACATGGGAAAAACTGAGAAGTGAAGCCCTGCCTTGCCAGCAAGTGTTTTGACCTTCAAAGTTGGAGTCCAAGTCCTGGACGAAGTATAAAGCAACTGCCGCAGAATCTCTCTGGGCCATGTGCGTAGCTGGTTTCCAGTTGGACTGGATGTCCTTTGGCCTGGGGAGAGCCTTTGGAAGAGGAGTCCTGGCTGAATTTCACTGCTGTTGTGAAAGGATGAAACTGCTTTTTGGAGCCACCAAAGTACCCGGATAATATCACATGTGCTGAACGCAGGGCTCAAAACTTTGTCAAAAAATTGTCATTAATAGGGTAGCAACAAGCTCCGTTGAATTGAAGTGCGAAGCGGGGGAATTAAGTTTAAGTAAGCACATACAGAGAAAGAATCCAGCACTGAATCACATCCAGGAATCTTCGCCATTCGCATGAGCGATTCCACCGATGCCTTCAAACCTTTGAAAGCAGGAACTGCTGTGAAGTAGTTCTCTAACTTGGTCTTCCACTGTTGCATGCCCCCTGTTTCGGTAAAGGGACTCGAAGAAGCAGAAAACCACAAGTGATAGTTGTCAATCCTCTTCGACTTGCTACCCCGGCACACATCTTGCATGTGGTTGAAACATTTTTCCATGGCATCCGCTGTTGTCGAACTACCAGAAATCATCAGGTCAGCTGTCGCTTGAAGCTCACTGTTGTTTGGTGTCCATCCATTGTTGTTCCCCTCAGCCATGATCTCTCTGCTCACTTGCTGCCTTGTGAAGATCGCAAGGTTGAGTAGCTTGCTGAGCCCTGCGTTGCTCAAAGGGTTCGCCTTGACTTGCTGCTCGGCTGCAATGACGGCATGGGTCAGTTTCTCCATAAAGCCCAAAGAAGCATTGGCCATCCCATGGCCTGGGTTCACTACACCTGCTAGAGCATGAGGGAAGGTCACTGAAAACATCAGTTGACTCCAGATTTCTTCTGCGGCTAGATTCAGAGCAAAGGTTTGAGCCATGTTGACCAGCTCTTTCTCCTCTTTGAACCACTCTGCATCGCAAGAAGAAGGGTCGATGGGAGCATCCAAATCATCAGTCAAATCTAGAGCTTCTGCTAGCTCTTTGCTGTGGATGCATTGGAGCAACGGTGTGATTTCATGCCTGTACCACCTGTAGGCGCTTCGTTCTGAAGCAAACCGTCTCATTCCTTTCTGGCCTTCCTTCATCTCTCTCAGCGCATGTGCAAAATCATAGTGCACATATTTTCCTATGATGCAGATGAGTTTCAGCCTCAACTGCAGACCTCTATCTTGCAAGCACTTGCCCACCAAAACGGTTGTGTTCGATTCTGCCCGAAGCTTGTAGAACTCTTTCTTCGTTTTGGGCTCAGGAGCTGGCGCCTCATCAGCGCCCTGATCATCACCACCGCCATCGTCCTCTTGGAAGACCTGAAGCGATTCAGCGAGCGAGCGCTTGGAATGAAATAACTTCTTGGGACTTGGTAAGGTTAATGTTTGGCTATGCATATTTCAACTTTGTTGGGTTGCGGATGCCTTTGTACAGCCGACATGGTCATATCCTTATTATCATATGAACGGATAAAACCAACTTTACCCAGGAGGGTCGGCTCCAGGCAATAGGGAAGCAGATTTTAGACTGCACACTCAAATCTTGTGAAAATAAGCTTCGGTGGTATCCCCAACAGCTGCAACATTTTACTTTTACAAATCTTTTTGAAGCGTCTGCCAAGCCAAGCGCTGGACACAGCTCAGCTGGGGTTCCGTGAGTTAAATGGCCGCAAATCCTGTTGAACCTGACCCGGCTCTGCACCGAAGCCTCCCAAACCTTCTCCGGAACCTTCTCCGGAACCTTCTCCGGAACCTTCTCCGGAACCCTGTTGACTCTGCACCGAAGCCTTCCAGACCTTCTCCGGAACCTTCTTCGGGTACCTTGTTGAACCTGACATGGCTCTGCACCAAAGCCTCCCAGACCCGGAACCCTGTTGACTCTGCACCGAAGCCTTCCAGACCTTCTCCGGAACCTTCTTCGGGTACCCTGTTGAACTTGACATGGCTCTGCACCAAAGCCTCCCAGACCTTCTCCGGAACCTTCTCCGGAACCCTATGGAACCTGACCTGGCTCTGCACCAAAATCTCCCAGACCTTAACCGGAACCTTATCCCGAACCCTGTTGAACCTGACCTGCCTTTGCACCGAAGCCTCCAAGAGCTTGTCCGGAGCCTTCTCCGGAACCCTGTTGAACCTCACCTGGCTCTCTACCAAAGCCTCCCATCCTTCTCCGGAACCTTCTCCGGAACCTTCTTCGGAACCCTGTTGAACTTGACTTGGCTTTGCACCAAGGCTTCCTAGAACCTTGTCCGGAACCTTCTCCGGAACCCTGTTGAACGTGACCTGGCTCTGCACCAAAGCCTTCCAGATATTCTCCGGAACCTTCGGAACCTTCTCCGGAACCTCGTTGAACCTGACCCGGCTCCTGCACCAATGCACACCGGAGCTGTTCTGGGATGAATACCCCATTAGCTTACGCTGTTGGGAAAAAATAACATGAAGAGCCAAGCTGCAATAGGGGCAGCCTTGCCAGTGTAGGCCAGCACTGCATCAACCACCTGACCCATGATAGTCCATGTCTCGACGAGGTGCTTGAAAGAGTCGAGCATCTTGAACCAGAGCTTATTATTCACCTTGGCTGCAATGCACTTTTCAAAAAATATATATACAGGACCATGTTTCCCAAACCTCATGTTTGGAACTGCACACAGGGGTGTCAAAACCAATGGCTTGAACCAAATGAAATTGACCTAAATCAGCTTAGGGTCAAAATCGGGTCTGCGATTGAAAGACTCCAGGAAAAAGCGCTCAACAGTTTCACCAGTGAGTACGTGCTCTGAGATTCCTTGGTCCCTTGCTATCTGTTCAGACTGTTCCTCAAGCCATTCCTGCGTAGCCACATCCCTAATTCTCATGTGTATGGCTTCCTGGGCAGTGAACTGCAATGTTCCAGCTTGGTAAGGACCATGACTCCAGTTGCTGATCGTAGTGCCTTTCAAACAAGTCACCTCCAACCCGCTGTTGTGTAGTGCAGCACGGAAATTGTTCCATTTTCTATGGGCACTGTCTGGTTCCTGGTAGCCTCTCAGCCCAATATGGTTTACGTCCCACAAATACCAAAAGGCTTTCTGTTGTGATTTCTCTTCATCACTTACCTAAGGCTGGGAAGGATCTCTTCAGTAAAATCAGGTCAAAACCAACCAGATCAAAGTGGCATGCCTTATTGCCCAAAAGGATTCCCTTAATCAAAGTAAAGATACAAGTTTGAGAAATGGCCTTGTGAAAATGGAGGGAGGCGGTGTATCCAAAGGATTCCCAGGGAAAAGTTTGCCAGCATTGTCTGGCATGAAGAAGAGAAGGTTCTTCCTTGTCATGGCCAGCATCTGGTGATTCAGTGCCCGAATCATCACCTCAGAAAACTTATGTGGACTACGAACATGTTGTTTGATATTGTGGCTGATCTGCAGCTGATTTATTCTGTTTATGGTGCCCATAAGCTGTGAATGTTCTTAGTCATCCAAGTCAGCAACATGATGAGATTAAACAGCCCGGTCCGACATACCTGAAACTCAGAAGCGTGCGTAGAAGTGCCACGCCGACTTTCGTTTGAAAGTGCCCCTTAGCACAGCAAAGCAATTGTCAGCGCCAGGAAACCCTATTCTGAATGCAAGCTGTTTGAGAACATCCGTCTTAAATAGCACGATGACCCACGTCACTTAGTAAACGACTTTGCTACTTCCAACTCTGTATAGCATTGCTCTGGGTCGAGGTTCTGCAAGACCTCAAGTTCAACTTGGACTCCACAAATGAGAAGGAGGAGCGGCAGCAGTATGGGATTTTATTTCGGGGGTCATGTCATGGCATGTGAAGGTGGAGTGGAAGTGGGTTCATTGACATCTCGCTGACAAAACCAAGCAAATCGCAAGTTCGTTTTTCTTTCGACTCTGGCAATTCTGACTTCTGCTGCTATGGAAGTGAAAAGGCGCCCGAACATCATGATTACTTGACCCAGGCTGTCAGATTAATGATTGTAGCATTACTAAGCCGAAAGTCTAGCTTATGATTGACACAGGCAGGTGCCCTTCCAAGCAACGCAGCTGCAACATGCCAAGTCTGGCTCGCCGTCAGTCACGTACGGACTGAAAAACCGGAGCCATCAGCAAATTTTGGGTCCTTGTTTCTCAGGACCTGAAGGCTTCACGTCTCACTCGAATCCTTGTCCTCAGAGGCTGGAGTTGGTGACTCCCTGCGGTTGGGCCACAATCAAGTGGTATATGTGGTCTCGTGATACTGTGTCCCGCTTGCATTCTGCGTGGGGTTTGTAGGCCCACATGAAAACGTCCAAGTTCAAAATCCTTACTCCTCCAAACTTGTGCAGGAAAAAAGAATATCGCTACATACTTACTGATTTACAAAAAGGCGAAAATATACATATATATATATATATAGTGAAATAACACCATTTAATGCATACATGTGAACATCCATCCACCCATCCATCCAACCATCAATCCATCCATCCATCCATCCACCAATCCACCATCCACCAATCCACCATCCACCCATCCACCCATCCACCCCCCACCCACCCATCCATCCATCCATCCATCCATCCATCCACACCCAGCCAGCCATCCACCCACCCACCCATACTTACATACTTATTTGCCACAGATTTGCATACAACAAACATAAATACGTGCCTAGCTACATGCATACCATACCGTACAGTACATACCCTCACGTGTGGTGTAAAGACGCATGCGTATATTCGAGAGGTGGAGAGCTTCGGGGGCCCCATGGAACAGTTGGATAGATTTGGGGATCCCTGTGCTTAAACAGTTTGCATTTACTGGGGAGCCAAACTTGTTCTTCCAAAGTTCGTGGGACCAACATAAAATGGTTGACTGGGATTGTACTGGCAGTGGTCCTGTAGTGATGTTGGAAAAAAATTAAACTGATTAGCGCTTTTTCTTCTCGGTGGCCCCCAGCCCCCGACGCGCCCCAGGTATTTCAGAGGGATTCGAAAATTTCCACAATTTTTCAAGGGATGCCCCAGCACTCCCTAGCACTCCCCAGCACTCCCTAGCGCTCCCTAACCCTCCCCAGCCCTGCTAAACAGCTCCCCTCCCCTAACCACTCCCCAGCCACTCCCCAACCACTCCCCAGCACTCCCCAGCACTCCCAAGCACTCCCCAGCACTCCCTAGCACCCCCCACCACCTCCCCAGCAGCCCCCAGCAGCCCTCGCAGCTCCCTTGCAATGCATTGGAGTCAAGGCTCCTTCTCTTCATCATCCTTTTTGTCACCGGGCTCTGTGGGATGAGGTGGTGGGTAAGGACGATCATTTTCAGGAGTCTCAGACCACCTTGCTTCCCAAGTACGCTCAGCTGGTTCAGCGGGGGTTGGAACAGGAGCTGGTGTCACTGGAGTAGTGGCATTCCCTGGCCTTGGATAGCTGACCATTAGGACCTTAGGATTCTGATTACTTACCATGGCACCCCTGACCAAGATACTTGAAGGAACACATCTACACCCAGAAAAAAATCAATAGTAGGAACTTGACCAATCAGATTAGGCACGGGGGTGGGGTTTCGGTCTTCTTATCTTCTTTCTTACGGATCAATGTTTCTGTCCCCGACAATGGATCAACCAAGTAGTAGTCCCCATCCCTTTCAATAACTGTAGGAACTTCTGGGCCCGCATGTGCCGGAGCGATTGGGGGATGGGGCTCCACTCCAGCATGGCCAGCCAGAGGCATGTGAGGGGCTGGTAGTGCTGGAACCATCCCTGGTAGAAGTGGCGGCGTTGGTGTCGCGGATGTCACTGGCACTGGGGGTGGAGGCTGAGCTGCGAGAACCCATTGCCCATTCTGATAAACAACTTGTTGACCATTAATGATTGCTGTGGGCGCAGCCGAAGGTGAACTTGGGTTGAAAGATGGAACCAGCATTGCCTGTGAGGCTGCCTTTGCCTGCTGCCTCTGCATAGCTCTTTGTTCTTCTTCTTGCAGGAGCCGCTGAATGATCGGCATCACATGCTCCTGGGCCCCTTAGTGTGGCACGTGGGGGGGCATCTTAAAGTTTCGCTTGGAAGGATATGATAATGCAATCAAACCATATAGTTTGAGAACCCAAGGGCCCCATTCAAATATTCGTTTGGTCAACAATGTTCAAACCCAGCCACTTTCCCAAACATCCTCCATGCTCAGAGTCTCCGCAGAAAGCGGACGGTTTCGTCGGTCGTACTCGTTGGCCAGAATGTTGAGCAGCTCGTCTTTGTCATGCCTCATTCTGAATCTATCAAACCCGATGATGATGACACTGATGATTACTGATGACCGTGATGACCATGATTGAAAGTGAAGTTGACGGCGATGATGATGATGAAGATGATGATGATGATGATGATGATGATGACGATGATGATGCTGATGATGATGGGGGTGGTGGTGATGATGATAACGGGAATGGTGACGATGATTTCGATGATGTTGATGGTGAAGATAAAGATGAACAGGAACGTGAAACTAGCACGGGCTTAAATATCTATCCAGTGTTCAACCAGGTCACGTTGGTAGAGATGCATCTGGGGATAGCCCAAACATCATCCATAAGTAGCACATTAAGACCTCACGGCTGGCCCTTCCAAGATAGGCCCGGTTTGCCCAAACACGGTCAACTGACTCGACCCAGTCCAAGATGTGTTGCACCTAAGTTGGAAGAAAGAATGAAAGGGTTGGGGGGGTGAGAGCTTTGGACCATGTTCCACACTAAAGGGATGAACCAAAGCCCACTACTCATCCCCGAGCACACATCAACCCAGGAACTGATGCACCCCAACAGTTTGTGATCCTGCTGCTGTACCTTTGGACAACATGCCTGCGCCCTGTAGATGAAGCTGGACGCTTGGTTCCCCTTCCAGGTGGAGGCTGCATCCCCAAGCCAGCACTTGGGCACATTGCACCAAACCTTGGCAGGCAGCCATGACATGTGTTTGATCTTGGCATCGAATTTGCAAAAAATATTGCAATGGTAAAAATTAGTCAGTTAAGACCCCATACCCAAACAATCTTCAATACCAAGAAGCATTGAAGGCGGGGTGGGCACCAAAGCCGTGCAAGGACCCAGGTTGGCAGTAGAAGGACCAGTTGGCAATGGAGGGCCTCTAGTAGCAGTACCAGGAGGTAGGCATGGAACAGGTGGCATAGCAGGTCTTCCAGCAAAGGCTTGGGGGAAGGGTGCAACTGGAGGACGAGCCAAACCACGACCAGCCGCAGTGGGTGGACGGCCCCCAGGCATTCCAGGAGCAGGAGGATTCGTGGGAAAAGCAGGCAAACCAGACCCAGACCCTGCAGGTGCCCCTGTAGGTGTGCCCGAAGGTGGTTGCCCCACAACTGCAACCACGCAGTAGCAGAAGGCCAAGGAAAGCGAGAGAGAAGCCATCAAAGCAAAATATGAGAGACAGCAAATCTGGCTACTGATTACTTGTTCCTTTCAAAGCGCTGCAAGAAAGCATAAAACTGTGATCCAAGCCAAGAGTTGTGCTCTGAGACAATGTGTAAAAAACACGATTGGTCATCAACGTTTTGGAACTTTACAAATCTTTTGGCCTCAGCGGTTCTGCTGCAGAATGTCGGCTACAAATTCTCCACGTGAAACAAAAAATCTGATTATCTGTGCTGCTGGCCTTCCTGTGCGAGTTGGCCAGCTTCAGCAACAGTAGTCCTTTTTCCAAAACTCACCAGGCCTACCAATTCGGCCAAGCAAACTGATCCCAAGTGCATCGAGTTTCCGATCAGGCTTGAAGCCCTGTGAGCATCTCTGAACTGAATCGGAGGGGTGGCCATGGTTTCGCAAACACTACTGTCTACAGGTAGACCTAGACAGCTCAACTTCTCTCGAACTGTCATCCATCTTTTTTTTGAGGGGATCCAGTAGAACCCCTTGTTGTTCCTAAAGCAAGGGATCTTCTGTGACACTGCGCTCCATGTGGTTGCGTATCCTGGGTTGTCACCCAAGAACATCACCAGGTTGCCGTCCTGGGTAGGGTCTTGGGAGAACTTGGACCAGTACTCACGGCACAATATGTCAACCACGCCCTTCTCACGAGGCGTAAGCAGGTAGGTGAGGTCCAAGCAACCCTCAGTGATCAATGGCCGTGGGACGATTAGAAATTTAATTCCCGTGACGCTTCCATAAACACCTCTAGCCTACTATACGAAATGCTGGCGCACTTAAACGAAGAATAATCTTGATAAATATATAGGTCAAAGATTCGTCTTGGAACAGTAGGTTGCGTGTTGCTGCTGTCGTCATGGCTTCGCAAATGACCTCCCTGTCGGTCGCACAAAAATAGTCTTTGGGTGTTGTGCGAATGGTTTTCCTCAAAACCCTTGCCAGCTCATGGTATAAGGCGACAGGATCATGAAGAACTACCCCTGTCTCCTTATGAAGAAGGTACACATAGATCCTTGGCCTTGAAACACCTGAGTGACCACAGTCACAAGCATCATTTTCCACCCACCACATGTAGTAGTGCTCCTTGAACATATCGTAGATCACGTGCAGCGGCGGGCCCTTGGGAGGCATTTCACAATGGAAGTTTCAAACTTGTCAACCGTATCGAATCTAAGAATGACTAAACAATTTCGACATGACTGTCTGGACCCACGTCTTTGTTAGACGACTTTAGCTAAGGATCCACTACATTTTCCAAGATGATGAGGACGGTCTTTTGGCGAATATGGCGTTCACACCATGGAATGTAACATGTAAACCTGGCATCCTCTTGCTGAAGTCGGTTCCCTGCTTGGCTGTTGGGCTGGCAAGGCATTCCAGCAATTTCCACATCGGATGTGTTTTCAAGACTACACATGTTCCTGTGGACAACGCACCACTGTGTCCTCTTCAGCGTTGATTTTCTCACAGCGAAGAACCGTCCAGCAAACGAAGTTTCACGATCAAGAACACCCTGGGGAACCATGTCGTTGATGTCCTGCTCATGTCGCTGATGTTAAAGTCATACCTAAATTACAGATTGGTTTCTTGTGATTGTCACCAAAATTATCCAAAGTACTCATTCGATGTCCAAAGGTCCTCAAAAATGCATGGAGCTGGATCCGATACTCCAGTGACTTGGTTGCACCACAGGTGATTGTCCAAGATGACCTGGTGAATCGGAGTACTGAACTCCTTGGCTTGGTCCGAGATTGAAAGGGATAAAATGCAAGGCAACAGGTTATACTAGCCTAGCCCTAAGTGGTACGAACGGTTAGCAGTAATTGCATTACAGTAATTATGTTCCGTCTAGTGTCGTGGCAGGACTTGCACTTGATATCAACGGGCAAATCAGAAGAAGCCCTCACAGTGGTTTGTATGACTGCCAAACCCATTTCGGCAGTGTAAGCTCCGGTGCACGAGGAAGAGCTCACTGAAGCGTTGCAAAGGAGGCTAGCCTGAGCTGCCAGCGCAATATCCAGATTCAGTTGAGTTGTAGTTGGGTTGGGCAGCTGCAGAAAAAACATATAATATAGTACGTTAAACTTGTTCGTGATAAATTCATCTTAGAAACCAACATCGAATCCCTGCCCAGCCATTGCCAGAGTAGACTCCAAGCGCACTGAACCAGCCTTCCGGTCTTGGCAAGACAACTTGGGTCATTGCGTAGGTCCTGGCCAAGAGGATCTTGTTCTATGACCTTTGGAGAGCAAGTTCACTAGAGTTTTGACTGAAATGTTTCCAAATTTCTAATGGTCAACTGATTACCCATGTTTTTGGTATTGTCACCAATCAAGGGTCCTGAAACGGAGACAGCGATACTGAACTTGATGAAGATGGAGGTGCGTCGGACGCAGCTTCACTTACTACGGTCAAACTCATCATGGAGTCTGGGGGCCCATCAGACTGTGGAGGGCCCGGCATTGACATGGCACAGCTACCTAAAAAACAATTCTATGGGTCGGTGCTCACGTGCCTATTTCAAGGGCCAAATGAGCAGGTTAAATGTTGGTCTGGTTGACACATGACACATTCCAATACTCACCATTTACTTATGCTGGTTCTCTGATACTGCTAAAATAAAAACATCGCTCCTCTCACCCTACTGAGCTCAACACCAGTGGTGGGCCGTATGCGCCTGTATTGAGCCCTGGACTCCACCAGAAGAAAAGCTCCTGAGATAGACGAACATGGGAGTGCAATTAAATTATTGCCAAGTACACGCACGCACACACACACACACACCCGCACACACACACACACCCACACACGCACACACGCACACACCACACACCCACGCACCACAAACCCACGCACCACACACCCACGCACCACACCCACACACCCACACACAACACACACACAACACACAACACACACACAACACACAACGCACACAACACACACACAACACACACAACACACACACAACACAGACAACACACACACACCACACGCAACACAACACACACACACACAACACACAACACACACACACACAACACACACAACACACACAACACACACACAACACACACACAACACACACACAACACACACACAACACACACACAACACACACACAACACACACACACACACACACACACACCACACACACACAAACACACACAAAACACACACACAACACACACACAACACACACACAACACACACACAACACAACACACACACACACACACACACACACACAACACACACACACAACACACACACACACACACACACACACACACACACACACACACAACACACACACAACACAACACACACACACACACAACACACACACACCACACCACACCACACCACACCACACCACAACACACCCACACAACACAAACACACAACACACACACAACACACACCCACACATTGCAGGGAACTGCCCAAAAACAATGTTAGTCCAAGCTCAGCTGAGTTTCAACCGGCCGTTTTGCCATTGAACTTCCATCCATAAAGACCTTAGCTAGCTAAAGGAAGTAAAGTACAGGGTTTGAGTATGGGCTGCAGTCCGTTCACATCTTGTTTGCACCATAAGTTGCTTCTTTGAAATTCTGAGCACCTAGCGTGCCAATGGTTCACATCAGATGCAGCATTCTGCACCAGCGAGTGCAGAATTGTCATCTCTCTGCAAGCAACGGTCGATGGCTTCAAAGTGCGCTTGGCGTAGGCGTTCCCACAACCATGGATGGCTCTAGCCAGCGTGGTTTCCTGGGCCGGCGATTGAGTTTAAATTGGAAAATGGGATTGGCTTTATTTATATATAGATTTGGTAGGCTTAAGGTCTAACAGTAACAGCCCGTGCAGGGTATGAACCACATGGAATAAATTTGGGGTGCTTATAATGGAAAATGAACATTACCCAAAAAACATCCAAGAATCTTCCCTCTCACGTACTGATTTCTGCACTCTGAATTGCGTAACCAGAAATTCTTGGATCGGTGTTCGTTTGAAAAGGCTCTTGGTTGGTAGTTCCCCTTGAGTAATCTCAGCTAAGCAGTTGCAGAGACGCCCTGCCAGAAAAGCCATGGATTTTAGACCATGTAGTCGCAATAGGGGCTGCTTCTTGAACAAGTTCCCGTCGAAACAAAGCAACAAAATGTGTGCCAGCTTTGGGTTTTCGAAACTGAAGTCTAAAAACCATGCCTTCTCAAACATGCCCACACTGTTGCAAACATCATAGAGCCATCCCCTAGAAGCTTCTGGAGTAAAGAATAGGCTACCATCCACCAATGGTGATTCCACCGAAACTTGCATCAACGCATTGTCCCCAATTCTCACCCATGGAAGCTGCACCCCTAGGGTACTCACCATGTCCACCACCTGCACGAAAGAGGCCGCAGCCTTTCCCATCCAGTCAGACCTGACCCTTTGAACGGAACAAGCGAGCAGTGCAAAGAAAAGGGAAACAGGGATGAGTAGCTGGTTTGATAGGGTCTCTTCGCGTGAAGCAGTTAAATCTCTGAATGACTTGAAACCGGTGGGTACCAGAATGTTGTTCCACATCAAAGAGTGTGTTTTTTGAACATCTTCTAGCCACTGTGACTTCCACCTTTTCACATTGTCCTTGTCATCTTTGTTGGAATAAATCAAACGCATGCACTCCCGCAGCACCAAGTGGGGTTGGTCATTTTCTACGAAGTAGACCGAAAGAGTGTTGTCCCCAAAGCGCCATGATTTCACGGAGCTAACTTCAACTGACATTGCTGAGGGGTTCTCGGGCCTAAAACGGCATTGGGATACTCTTCAAAGTCAACCACTTTGTTTTCCAGGAGTTCAAGGGAAGCTTGGTATTTCTTGGGGATGTTTTTTGGGGGAGCCTTAAGGAAGCTTATAGCAGTGCTGGGGAAAGCCCTAAAACATCCCTAATCCTCAGAACACCTACCCCTGATACATATACCCTCCTTAAGGATATTATAAGGGTAGGCTGTTTCAACTTTGATTCCTCAAACTTGGATGGTTTAAGTTTGTTTAGGTGTAATTAAATGTATGTAGAATGTAACAAACATCTGCGTTGAGAATAAACTATTTTTATAAGTTCATTTGACGCATGCGGACAAACGGATGCTGATGATGGCCATGATGATAGATTAGTGATACCGCGCAAAGTCTACAAATTAAGTCCCTTAAGCCGCCCAGATTGGCCGACATCGCAGTTGCAGCCGCATGCCTTTTGTAGCTGCACCATGTACTGCCCGGTCCTCAGCGTGGAGGCATAAGTTGAGAAAACAAAACCAGACGTGGTATGATGTTGTGATATGTCGAGGACGAGGACGAGGACGGGGATGATGATGACGATGATGATGATGATGATGATGAGGATGAGGATGAGGCTCTCACATCTTTGACGCGCTCAATGACTGAACTTGCTGCGGGTTCCAGAGATGCTTTTGCCCGTGTAGGAATCGTTGAAATCGATGACATTTCAGCAATGCAGTTTTATCCTACCGTAGGATCAGCCAACGCCTGGTTGATTCTGATTGAGCATTTCCAAAAAATCAGGCAGAGCTTTTGATTGCACTGCTGTGGACAAAGTTTGGAATATTTTGGAATGCATGAATCTATTGTTCAATGTCCTTTTGGTAAAAATAGAGTAATAGAGGGGCCGGTGTGGTATACCATCTATCATCATTTACCTGTTGTTGAAGGGGTAAACAAACCCCTCTATTAATCAACCAACCAATGGCAAAAGGACATCTACGGTTCCCAGAGCCTTACATGTCAATTTTGGCCCACACCGAAGAGTCCTAGCCGCCTTCCTGAGGCTCCCTACGGTACGGTCCCGGAAGACATCCGCGCCAGCTCCTGCGTTCGAACCGCTGCTACTGATTGGTGGATTCCCTTCGTCCCAATTACTCTCACTTGTACATGTTGTACACGGGTGCATCTAAAAGAGGGGTATACTGCGGAACAACCATTTGATATTGGAAAATCATTTGGACTATCGATAAAGCGTTGGATTTAAGGGTGTCCCATTGATAAAACCACACCAAAAATACGATCAAGCCAGTGTAAACGCAAACATCTGGATGGAACCTAAACATACACATGTTCAAGTTTCAAGTTGTGAAGCCACCAAGCAGCCACAAACAAATATAATATCCAAGCCAAGTAACTTGAATGCCTTGCAGGGCAAGGTGCGGTGCTGATATTGCTGAATGATTTTGAATGATGCATTCCCATCAGCTACACTGAAGTGGTTCAATGTGGTAGATTTCCCTGTCACTTCATCAAGAAACCTTTGCGTTACTGTTAGAAACATGATAAAATGCTGCGGTTCCACATGCAGTCCAGAACTGTGGGTTTGTCTTCTCTGCGGCCTGCAATTTGGTGGTATTTGGTGGTTTTGGCTGCACCCAAAACTCATCCAACCATATCCAACCCGTATACGAACCTGGGCAAAATACATAGGACATAGAACAGCAAACAGTCAGTCATAATATGTTATTATATTTCCGAAATCTACTTAACACCTCTATTCGAAGGGTTCATGGGGCACCACTTGCTACCCTGGATCCATCCCACGATGTAAGAAACTTACTGCTGTGCCTAAACGCATCAAACATCAGAAAGCATCATAAAACCATGACCGTAACTTCAACCCCCTCAACCCAACAAAACATGAAGCTTTCCCTCATCCTCAAAGTTTCTTCGTTACCCAGCCCAACACTCAATATCTCAATTGCCCCTTTGGCTCCTTGGGCAGGAGGCTGTTGTGCTTCAACTTGCGAAGATCCGAATCCTCGCCCCAAATTGGATGACTGTAGACCACTCTCAATTCACGTCACTGTCCTTACATGAGGTAAGCCGATGGAATCTCAATGATTGTTGCTTGCATCAGCCAAATCGCCTAGGAGTTTATCAAAAAACTGGATTTATCATTGATTTATCATGGTATACCCAAAACTTGCAATTTTGAAAGAACAGGAAAAACAGATAAACCGTTGCAAATTCCAGGCCCCATCATTCAACAAAGCCGCTGGCCTTGATGTACTCCTCCACATCCTTCCGTCCTAAAGAGTTGGCCTGGCTTGGTGAATGGAGGTGCCTAGATCCCAACTAGCAACGATCGTAAGCCAACATAGACCCTGCCAGGCGTTGGAAGATGAGTTTCCGTCCTAAAAAATGGTGATTTGTCAAGGTCCAACTGTTAACTTACTTAAGAGGGCAACTACATGTAACTACTGTATAAAATCCCGTGCCCCATCTTGCCCCAACATAACCCCCGAAACCTTGACAGAATGGACTAATGGATAGAATCATGGGCAGATCAGAGGAAACACCCTCATCGTCATGGTTTCTCAACCTGGGTCGGGCAGAGCAAATGATCTTTTGCCAGGGGCTTTTTGTTGGGATGATTTTGGGGATGAATGTGCAACCTGTTGTGACACATCTCCCAAAAAAGACCCCGATGATCGATGATGTTCCAAACGCCATCTTCATCCATTATCCCGATGAGCTGACTTCCCCCAAATCTTCGCACTGGCGCCTGTTCTGTGATCTCTCGCTTGGAAGCATCAGTGAGCTCAATGCCCCATGCAGAACTGCAGGGGGAACTGGGACGGATAAAAAAAGGGCATGGGTCCAAAAGTAGACCTTCCAAAATTGGTTGAAGGGATGCATTTGCTAGCTTAACCAAAAAACACATGCTTCCTGCAAACCGTTCCAAATCAATCCATTGAGGTAGCCAAGCATGAGATGAACAATACAAACACGAACTTACTAATCTGTGGCGCCCGTAGCAATACCTATTTGAATTGTTCCCTAGGCCCTAGATGCCCTAGTCAGTCTGTTGTCACTTGGGATCAGCGTCCAGGATGAAACACCACAAACATATTGAAACACGACCGGAAGATCAAGAAGTCTCAACCGTAAAATTGTGTGAGCCAACAAACAAATGCGTTTTTTTTTCAAAACCGGTATTCCTATGTTGACAACTGGTTGATCCTCATAGGCTCCCTATGATTTAATGACCATATCTTGGGGGGCCATAGCCCATTCTCAGACAGGGTATGACAGGGTCCATACCCCTCAGACACACCGAAATATCATCAAGTATCATCATATCCCATGATATCGCTATCACAGTACCAATGCATCCACATGTGCAGTATCAGTTTGTCTGGAAATAGGGTACCCAAAATCCTATGGTTTATCATCGGTTTCCATGGCTAAATGCCGCTATCATCATCATGATGCTATATTATTGGTATACCTCATTTCCAGACACATAGTCAACCATTTAATCATTAACCAGAATTATCTTCCAGCATTTCCAGACACATCATTTAACCATAACACACCCATTTTAACTGGTTGGTGGTTTTAACCATCTTAAAAAATATTAGTCAATGGGAAGGATTATCCCATATATTATGGAACATAAAAAATGTTTGAAACCACCAACCAGTTAACCATATGCTCAATGATCAAATTTCTGTTAGATCAACTGGTCCGAAACTTTCCGCCGTCGCCTCAGGAAATTGAATTCTGCCATCTCCAAGTGACACCATGGACCGAGGATGAGTCAAAACCAAACGGTACCCGGATGGTACCCTAAGTTCTAGCTGGTTAATGGATGTGTATTCCCCAAAATATGATAAAGACATATAATAGATGACAATAGGTTTTGACCCATCCCCAAATGTTGTGAACATTGGTGGCACTTAAGCATCACTTAGGTTCAAAGGACACCGTGGACTGAAGATGGGATCCTTTACACCAAATCTATCCAACTATGGCGAAACAAAACATATATGAAACATGCACAGTGCACTATCATTCAACTCGATGAACCAGCGCGCGAAACTTGAACTAGCTCTCTTGACTTTTGTCTACATGTGAGATTTGTTTCCAAGTGTTTGTACCTTCCAGAACTATCTCGACCTATCATTCTGTCTGTATCATCTTCACGTTGTAAAACAATGACAACAAATAATTCACTCAAGAATTCGTACGCAAGTGGTTGCAGTTGGGACAAACATTGAGTCGTTCATTGTTCTAAAGTCGTCCCTGGTGGGCACAATTTCAAGTCCAGCTGGGCTGCGAAGTTTGAGCGAGACCAGGGTCGGGCGGAAGCGCTGCACTCAGCATCGCTCAGCGACAGGGCGCACATGCTGATGGGCTCAAAATCGGGGATGCACCAATTTATGGCCAAACATGGGTATCTGCTTGGTGGTTGAGCCTACCCCTCTGAAAAATGATGGAGTTCGTCAGTTGGGGTTATGACATTCCCAATCTATGGAAAAATGATATAATATTCCAAACCACCAGCCAACCAGGTATGGGAATGTACTGGATAAACACTTGATGCCTCTCAAAACCACGGCCCGTGTATTTTTTCATTGTCTGATTCACGGGCCGTGCTTGGTACATGACAACATGTACCATGGATCCGCGCACAGGGATTCATAGAATCAAAACAGCAATCTCAGGAGGGGGGCAACAAAAAGGCAATATACATGTGTGGCTTTATTCCGCGGTCTCACACCAAACCCTGCAATGGTTTTTCTTTCGATTCAATTCCAATATAAAATGCATTGAAAGTGCCACTAAAACAAACCAAAATTCCACAGGGCTCACCTGACCTGAATGGTCCAAATGTGGCTACCTAGACCTAGACTCTCCAAGTACGCATAAAATGTCGGCTTTTCTGTGCTCCTTATTTGCAGAACAATTGCAATTTTTCCCCACACAACGTGTTCACGTTTGGGTGAGAAGCATATGTTTGCACAGAATCGAGCTCTCGCCATCCCTGGAACCACCACCCCTGACTGCTACTGTCATCTACCGTTTCCACTTACCGACTCGTGGACATTCGCTTGCAACTCGGAAGTTTTGCTAACTAATTTGTGAAAAGTTGGTCAAACACATTTGTCGCCATTCACCAAACGTACGACGTACGACTCCTTGTTTTCATGTCTTTTCCCCATGCACCTTTTGCTGATCCCGGACGCTGCAGTCCTTGTAAGCCCATGTGGGTACACCCTGCACCGTGTCATCGGTCACGCCCTGCAGAAAAAAAAATCGACCCACAGGTGGCCGCTAGGATTCTCAAAAATGGCGAAGTTAGATTCCAAAAATGGATTGGTTTATATATATATTATATATATATAATTGCAACACGCAGTGGTAGCAAGCGAAGCGGATCTCACCTGTTTTCAGCCTACTGGCGCAAGTGCCGCTTGGCATTGTCCCCTTGAGCCATCGGCGTTGCGATGGAGTTTGATCAAGTGACCAATGATGGATTTCGCACTGACCACACTTTGTTTTGATCAAACTTCAGAAAATGAAAAGAACCTCATGTTTTGAGGTACGCTCAAGCAACTTTCGCTGCAATGCTGAGCCTTCTTCAAGAATACTCCACTGGCCAGTGTTCATGACATGACGCAAGAGATCAGCCTTTGATTCCTTAGTCAAACTATCTGCCAACATAGTTCGGCCATCAATCCATCGGATGTTGCCATTGAGCTCGGCAATCTCTTGCTTGATCAAGGAAATATCAATGGATGTTCTCTTGTCTTCGCACTGAGAGGCAGGGTTGGTACACTTACAGATAGTGTCGTACAACGATTTGGAGTCAGTTACACAAATAAATGGTAGCTGAGCTACTTCACGATGCCATTCTCTAGCTGAAAGATGTAGACCCTTGGCCTCTAAAATCAAAACACGATACCAATGAACTGAACTAAGTCCTCGAACAAGAGCCTGCGTCTCGGAGCTGAGTGTGTTCACAGTCCTTCTCTTCAAACGATAGCTCTTCCACGAGGCAAGGGAGACATTCTGTAGAGTCTGGGACTTCGGCAGGTCCTGGTCATAGAAAATCACGATCTCGCCACCCTGGCTGAAGAGCTTGTTCAGCTGATCGTAGCCTGCATGGATGGCCTTGGAATCAAGAGACTTGCCCTCGTCTTGCTTGTAGAATGTTGTTGTCCCGGTCCATGTTGACGATGACATGGATCGGAGACTATCGCTTGTTGTCCAATCATCTTGGAAGGTCGTAGATCTGGACCCAGTTCGGATTTCTGTAGATCGTTCTGGTCGTAGATCATGAAGATCTGGTCCATCCGGGCAAGCGGCTGGATGGAATGCCGTGATACGAGGATCTACATGATGGCGGATCCATGATGTAGAAGTTTCTTCCCACCTATCCTTTGTAGTACCGGCTTCCAAATATGTGCCAAACTCTTTGGAGTTTCCCCATGAAGCATCTGTGACAACTCCAGCATGAAGACGGTCAAGAGGGATTGACATCGCTCTAATTCCCAAGTGTTTATGATCCAGTGCTTCCTGTGCAATTTGATTTGCTGTGATGATGTCACGGATCATTGGCCTTGGAAACGCTTGCTGAAGGAGTGCCGTCTTGCCAGCTAAATCACATCGTGTCTCCTTGGAGAGCCAAGACAAAGTTCCTACCAATGCTCTGAGTTGCTCAGTTTCTTCAGGATTACAAACTGAAAAACGACGTCGCTTTCGTTCTCGCTGAAGAGGAATTGGTGCCACTCGAGCCTCAGTGTAAAACTGTTGATCCACCAAAATGGAAAAATCCTCCAACTGTCGGATGTCTTTGCCAACGAAACGCCCTTGACCCCAGGTGTACTTTCCCAACTTATACTTGGATCGGATAATCTCCATGAGTTGAAAATGTCGTTGGGAGCCTCCATGAAAAAGATCATCTGTGGCGAGTGCGATGATGCCTTCAATGGAAGATTTGCCCTCTGCATCTGGTTCGGAATCCAGAAAGAACAAGCATTGATCGACCACAGATTGACGGTACCCAAGTTGTTCACACAGAAAAGTGACAATGTGCTTGAACCAGGCATATGGGCCATCTGTTAGGCCATAGCATGTCTTTTTCAACTTCAGGAGTTGTCCCTTACTGGCACCTGGAAGGCCTTCAGCAGGTTGTTCTGCGTAAAGTTCTCGGTCAATTGGATCTCCAGAATGGAACGCCTGGGTGAAGTCGGCAAAACCTGGAGTCCAATGTTTGCTGGCCATAATCTGCGCTGCAAAAATCACAGAATCTCGATGAACTTGTGGTGTGCTGGTTTCAAGATCTAAAAGAGCTGACTCAGAATATCCCTGCATCACATGACGGCACTTCGCTTTGCAAGGTTGATCCTTTTCTGAGGAGTCTAAGATCTCGTCAGCTGAGATTGCATCTTCGAGGCCACAGTCCTCGATAGGTTTCTTTGTAAGCACATATCGAGATTTCATGATCTTTTCAGGGGATGAAGCCCTGATGCGAGCTGACTCCTGTGGTGTCAACACTTCATATGCTCCAGTGGCTAGATTGTTGTTGAACTCCTTGTGGATGGCCCGAAGCAACCGTTCTCGATCTTTTCCCTGAAAATCTCGAAGAGTCGCCTCCTTCCCTTTCTTCTGTCGTTGAGCAGATTTGTTGGAGATTTCCTGGTAGTAGATCTCCAAGAGCTCTAGCCGACTGCGTTTGCTGACTGGCAATGACGACCAGTCAGCATCTGGCTGGTCAACCTCCACAAATTCACGTTTCCTCTCCTCAGGGTGCTGATGGTTGTCATCTAGAGGTCTCGTCTCCTGTTGAGGTTCAACTTCAGGAGGATCCGGAAGAGGAACTTCAGGAAGTGGAGGATCTGGAGCAGGTAGTCCCGGAGGTGCTTCAGGCATCACAGGGATTGGCTCTGGAGTCTCAAGCGCTGTTTCCGGTGTTGCCATAGGCGCCTGAGAGAAAGGAATCATCTGTTCGGGCTCCACTCGAGACTTCTTGCTAAGTCGGCTCCGTGGTACGAGTGGATCAGCTTCTCGTTTCTGTTCCAATCGACTTGGCTCATCAATTTTCTCTTCAAGCCATGTCTCTCCAGTCCACTCTTGACGATGGGCTGGGATGCCATTCCCTGAAGTCCAGTCATCCTCAAGAATCTCCTGATCACCATCGGTGATGTTCATGACTGATCTTCTCCATGGTCGAAGATGTGAAGGCGGTACTGGAGGGTCTTGGCCACGTTCTTCTGGATGAAATAGTTCACGTCGAGGTTGAACATGCACTCTGATCCAAAAATTTCCCTCCTGCCGCCAGAAGTCATGAAGTTCTGCCGGAGGTAGTTCATCGTTTTCTTGAGATAGATCAATCAGCCCCTTCACCTTGCTCGCCTCAAATTGCATCTTGGCATTGGAGATACCTTCCAACCAACCTGATATAGAAAAGAACTCCTCCTCAGACGCTGGTCTCAGTTTCTCAGGTGCTGCCTTGACAAGGTGGTGGTTGTAAGAAAGCCACACTGTTGTCGGGAGTTGAGTTGCTACAACTCGGGCAGGACCATGCCAGAAGTAACTTGCCGGCTTTCTGGCGGCATCAGTAGCCCGTCTCCAAAAGTAGACGGCTTGTCCAGTTTCGTAGGCATAGTGAGGACGAGGACCATGAGTTGCTGCTGCTCGAATTGCCTGTTGACAATCCACCTCATGAAAGGACTGAGCTGCTGCCTTTCGGATCATCATTGAGCGACTGACATTCACATCTCCAGTCGCAGCCAAGCTCTGGACCGCCAAATCACTCTCGCCTTCAGACATGAGTCCTCCAGGAATCCTTTGTTGAAAGCCAAAAACTCGTTGGGCTGGAGAGAAGCCTCCGCGACTGAGCAGGCGGTTCTTGGTGCTGCAGGCCAAATCAATAGTTTGATACCACTCATCCCAAGTAGAACACTTGGTTTGTTCAATGGTCTTGTAGAAGACTTCCTTGAAGAGCTGGCCATGTCGTTCAACAAAACCTCTCTGTTCTGGTGTCTCCAAGGAAGATGGAATCAATTCAGAACCGTCAGCTTCTGCTAGAGTTTCAAACTGTTTTTGGAATTCCCGGCCAAGATCACAAAGAAGTTTTCGTGGCGGACCAAAAATCTTCAGCCACAGTCGGTATCCCGCTCGGGTGGCCTCTGCAGTGTGAGCTGTGAGCGGGACAATGAGCTGGAAATGGCTGCTATAGTCAATGATGTTGATGCAGTACTTGGTCTTCTCAGAGAAAGAAGCTCGGAGCTGGATAGTGTCCACTCCGACGATCTCATTCAGTCCAATATCTTTTGGGGGCGCTGCTGCCCTTGATGGTCTCGGCAATTTGAACTTCTCGCAAACGGAGCACTTCAGGTTCTTGGCAATCTCCAGAACCTTTGGACTAGCCTTGCTATTGGTAAGGATCCGGATGAAACGATCTTTTCCTGGATGGCCAAGTCCTTCATGAGCTCGTTTGACCAAGGCTTCCAAGGATAATGGATGGGTGCCAGGAAACTTTTCTTTCTCCTCAGGTTCATCAAGAGGGTGTACTTCAGCAAGAAGACCTGGTCGTGGTAGTTCAGGAGGATTGCCATCAGCGCTTCTGCAAGCCGTAGATAGCTGTCCCTCAGGGCATAGGTCTCCGCAAAGAATCAGGTTATTCTCAAGGGACTTCTCCTTTTCGAAAACCGCATTCCCCTCAACCAAATAGAGAAGATGATGTCCTAGCCCAATTGACGAGGCATACGCAATCAAAATGGCGTTCACCAGTCCAGCTGGGTAACGTTGTGCCAGCCTTGATCGATTCATTGGTGCTCCACGATCACGGCCCATCACAAGTTCATGAGAATGCGATCCATCGCAAGTCGAATTGAGTTGTTGGGCTATATGCAAACTGTTGGTCAAAAAGCCAGATCTTTTCCGCATTGGTTCACCCTGAGTGGTAGTTAAACCAAACATACATTGATCCACCCTTGCCAAAAGAAAATCATCATGTTGAATGAGTCGTTGGAGACATGGTTCATTCCAAGAACTTGCCGACCATGGACGTTCGAAAACGAAACTCAAGCCCAGACTGTGACACAGCAAACAAATCTTTGTACAAAACTGGAGCAATCGGATGGCTTTTCGAAGTTCTTTGACATGTTGATCAAATTTCTTGGGGTCTTTGCTCCAGATGGGCCAACACAAATTCAATAAACTGCTGAATTTGGTACATGGTGGTGAAATGACCACAAGTCCCGGTCGTTCAGATTTCAAATAAGAAATAACCCTTTGTTGATTGCCAACGTCCAAAAGATCCCAACCCAATTCCAAATCAAATGCTTGTCCTGATCGAAGTCCAAAATAATCTGTTGATGAACCAAAACGATTTGGATTACAAACTTCGGCAACTGTCCGCAGCTGTTTTGGCTGAAGCATGTAAAGCTCCGACAAGAATTTCATATGTGGCTGCTGTTCCTGCAAGGCTGAGCGAATGACCTTACATGTAGCTTGTAATTGAGTCTCATCATCGCATTCTGAATGATCACATAAAAGACGGAAAATTTCCAACCAACATTGCTCAGAACGTTTCAGGCAGCCATAAATATGCCGTCTAAGACCAGCCTTTACCTCCGATGTTGTTGGTTCGGAGGTGGACTTGCTGAACTGCTCTCGGCTACCTCCCTCAGACGCTTCCAGTTGAGAAAGTCCTGATACTCCTCCCGGGACAGGTGCCGGCTGCTCGAGCTGCCTGGCTGGATGTACTGCATCATGTTGGGCACCACTGACGACGTTGAAGTCGTGGAAGATCGAGATGGGCTGCTGGTCCGTTGACTGGCCTCTTTCTTGGTCTGAGCAGTGAGTGGTTTTGGTTGCTCCGTCACCACCTTGCCGCAATCCCGGCATATCTCCTTCAGGAGAAAGGCATTGGTACCCGCTCGACTCAATCTCTTGTGTTGGCAAACCTCCTGATGTCGTTTCATGTAGTAGTTCATCTCCTCGGGTTCCATGTGTTGTGCCACCGGTGGAGCTGCCGCATCTTGGGACCTCAGGATCTGGTTGTTCAGCCACATGAAAAAGGCACACTGTTGGGCTCTGGGTTGACTGCATCTCCAAAAGAGACGATCGTGATTCTTCTCGGTCTTGGATACCCAGAGAAGGCATGGAAGGCCGCATGTGCACTTCGGAGCATCCCGAGTCAGATGTAGATCCGGCGGGATCTCCCACATAGTTGCTGGACGACGGTCCGGAGTGAACGGGTAGTCGGTGTGGAACTCCTGACTCTTCATACTTGAACTCCTTGGTGGGGTCCTCGGCGGTGGATCGAAGTCGGTCACCCTGGACCATCCCGACGGTGTGGAAGACCTGGCTGGAGAGGGCTTCCGGGACATTTGATTTGAACTCATCATGGTGATATGAAGGACCAGTTGATCCATCTGCCCGGGCTCCAGCAATCCAGCCATCTCCTCCATCTGGCGTAGCAAAAGACCACGTGGTCCGGGCATCTTGAAGTGCATGTACACCTTGTGCCCGATGGCACGCTGAATGATCATCATCGTCTTGAGGACCAGGCGAATCCAACATTGCAGAACGAATTTGCTGCCCACTTCGGTCCGACCCCTCTTGGAACGACCGCCGTGCATTGCAATTGGTGGTACGAGGGGCTGCTCCGTGGGCTGGAGACTTGTCACACGAACTGCTAGCTAAATTGCTCTGAGAACCAGGTTCATCAACAAGGTTGGTTTGAAGCAGCTCATACTCGTCTGAACTCTTTGGAATCCGCTGTGATAAAAATGAAATCATCTCGGTTGTGAATTGTTGTATCGGAATACGTAGTGCACCCGTTGGCCCCAAATGACATGCCACGCTGAATCCAAATTGTTTTGATACCAATTTCAAACCATGTTGCTCATCCAAACACAAAATAGCCTTGCAATGTAGCAAAAATGGTAACGATAATAGAAATGGGGCATCTGCACACGAAGCTTCTTCAAAAAGTGCAGGTCTCAAAATACAACCTCGAGGACCAAGACTACATGGAATGCATGCCAGTTGTGTTGTACATGATGTTTGATGGACGCTTCGAAAATGATGAATTTCTTTGTAAAATGTCACTGGTAATTCCGATGGTTGGGTCAATTGAAGTTTTTGAAGTGTGTTCAATCCAATGGCCATACGTTGACATCCTGTATCTAACGTTGCACAACCCTCATCCATGGAAACCTGCATGTGAAAACATTGAAAAATAGTCGGCCGCTCCATATATGCTCTCTCGGTCACAAGCTCTGAAATGGCTGAGTCATCTTGCTCATCACAAAATCCTGGAGCATCCCAGCCGCAGTTGGACTGAGCGTTCGTAGGCTCGGTCGAGCCCATCGACTCCAAATAGAAAAACTCACTCTCGGCAGACAAACCTGCAGAGTTCTGCAAAAAGTTCAGCTCCTTGGTCTTGGGCTTCATGGCATCGCCTTTGACATGGGAGCTCTCTGATGGCTTCTTGCCTTTGCTAGGGCATTCACGAGCCCAATGGCCCGTCTGGCCGCATGCATTGCACTTTGTCCTCTTTTTCAATTCTGAGATGGAAACTTCATAGGTTCCAGGTCGTAAGATACCATCCCGACCAGCTCCAAAACCTCTGGCGAGGTCTCTGTTCTTCTTGGCCTTCATTGCTCCTGCATAGGAACGACTCTTAGCCTTGTGGTCCTTGACCATGGTGAGAAGAATCTCCTTGGTCTCCGCCTCAGACAAGGTCACCGCATTGGACTCCGCAAGGTTGTCGGAATCCTCCAAGTCCGCAAGGGCAGTGAGGAGCAACTCAGAGGATTCAGTCTCCATGTCCTCGTCGGATTCAGGAATGTCCATGAGCTGGATCTCCTTGGCATTCTCCTGGTCCAAAAAGTAGGCTGCCGACTTCTTCTTGTCGTTGCCCAAAGTGGAGAGATCTAGATCTGTCTCATGAATCCTGAGCCACTCTTTAACATCAGAAACCTTCAAAGAACCCTTCGTGTAGTTGAGGAGAAGTTTGGTCCGTTCGGAATCCAGCTGGAGCGCATTCACCATCAGGAAGCCCAAAAAGTCCTGTGGAAGGCGAACTTCGTGCTCTCGAACCTTCCGCTCAGCAGTGTCCCATCGTGTCATGAACTGCCGTGCTGACTCACCACGTTGGCGCTTCAGGTGAAAGGTCAACCGAGAACATGCCGCCAACATTGATTCCCTTTGTTCTTCTCCATAGTATTCTTTGGAGTCCATAAGTTCTAACAACTTGGTTCCATTGGTGGGATCAGTTAACCAGTCTTCATCACTAGCTAAAAACTTCAAATCCTCCCAGGGTCCTTTGGACAAGTTTTTCAACAAGAGCGGTCCTCTGGCATGTGCTGGAGTCCGCGTAGTACGCAACCAGATCTTCGCCTTGAGCTTGTAGTCACGGAATTCCGTGGAGATGCCATCCCACTCAGGAGGTGGCCCTGCAGTGGTACGTTCATGCTCTTCTCGCGCTGCTTGCCAAAGAGCTCGGTTGGAACCTTCTTGATGTCCCTGATAGAGCCCTTGATCAACAGCACTGGCCTGTGCACGCCACTGCAAGAACTGAAGAAATTCACTTTCAAGACCTGGCGCACGAACTTCAGCTGCTTGACTCCGTGGTACAGACCAGGGATCACGCCTGGCCCATGGGTCTCTTCCAGTAGACGCATCTGATCGTCTGCCAGTCGATCTGCCACCATTGGACCTTGGTGTCCGTTCCCCCGGATCAGGGGGTGGATCATCTTCTGATGTATTCTCCCTCGGCAAGGGAACCTCCTCTGCCATTGCTGCAAGGCCTAGACCTAAAACTTCCCTGGATCGTCACCAACGCTCCGCTACCACTGCAACACGCAGTGGTAGCAAGCGAAGCGGATCTCACCTGTTTTCAGCCTACTGGCGCAAGTGCCGCTTGGCATTGTCCCCTTGAGCCATCGGCGTTGCGATGGAGTTTGATCAAGTGACCAATGATGGATTTCGCAATAATATATATATATATGTGTGTATCTATATATATAATACATAATAGATATATATATATATATCATATATATATATATGTTATATATCCATATATATGATGATATCTATATATATATAGGATATATCTATATATATATAATACATACATATATACATCATATATGTATATATATATATACGTATTCATACATTGGTTTAGTCAGATTATATAAGTTGGACTGAGTTAGACTGAGTTATCGGTAATAAGATTAAATTAATCAATTTATAGTCGTCCTGACGGAGATAGATTATGGACATTTGGCAAGAACACAACTTGAATATGGTTGAAATTCCCATCTATCTACAGGATGCTGAAAGATGTACACTTAAGCCAACCATCGAGTTGAAGTCGATAAAGTTGCCCTTCGGTGTTTTATTGCTCTGAAATCCACAGTATCGTCATTGTTCAGGCAAACCATGGCGTTAATTGTGCGAAATCTGCAATGCTCCCGTCCTTTTGACGCATGGCAAGTTTCGACCTGGCAAGATTGAAGGTTTTGGCATCAGCAATGGTGCTGGAGGTAGAACTTTCACTTTTTAATTCCATGTCTATATTATACCAATTTGCACCATGTCTGGATGGCTGCTCATGGTGTCTAATCCCCGACTTCCCCACAGAAGCACACTCCTACCACTTCGTCAGCATCCTGATTCACGATGACAGGCGTCTTCCAAATCCGGCCTTTCAATGAAGATGCGCTCATCTTCTATGAGTTTCAAATCCTTGGATGGCATCTGCCAAAGATCTTCACCATGTTCTTTCCTCAGTTGTCGCAACACAACAACATTGAGAAACATGCTGAAATCACACATTCGCGAAAACGTATGGGCATCACGCAGGGCAGCCAAACCTTTTCACACCTGCCACCAGGTCTTGCTCCGGGCGCCGCAAGTACATCAAAGGCACTCAGGTGCAGGTGGAAGTGGCTTGGCCTCGATTTGAGTTAAACCAGTGGGTTTCCAAGTTCAAGGCTGATGGATCAACAAACAATAGCTGAAGGCTGAAAAATATAACACACTCAGCAAAGCCAGGGAAAAAGGTGGAGGAACCAATGGGCAAAGTATAGTAAAAACATGTAGAGGACTGATTATAAAAAGCAAAATACTGGCACAAATGATGATAAACCTGCATGTATGTGTTAGAATTCCCAAGACATTCCCAGTCACCCACCATCTGAGTCAATCTTAGATACCGGCATCTATAAATTTGTGAATATACCATGTTCTTGTTTGCGGCAGGCAATACAAACAACAACTAAACTACCCATCTTGCAGAACATCTGACTGAATGATGACCCTTGACCAACCTGCGATATTTAGTGACTTTAAAGTGGTTCCCCCTAACCCCGTTGTACTTCAGCCAGGTTTCAGCCGGGTGTGTCTGAAACTATCCCATCCCTATCATCAGCCAGGTTTCAAGACAACCCTCATCACACAAGCAAAAAAAATGTCGTTTTTTTTGCCCCCCCCCCCCGGTAGCTTTGCTCGTGTTATTTCGGAAAATATGAACATGTTGGTTGGGTATGGTTGGGTATACTATTCCATGATATCGCACTGTATGCCCAGGAAAACATATATCATAGAATGGGTGGTTTGTATCTTACCAGCAAATTTAACAGTTGGCTGAACCTCTATGGTCATTAAATGCAAAAATACTTCCTTGGAGTGACCCCCCACCAACTGACCTGTTTTCTGCCATATACAATAATTTATACATATATAACTATATGTATATACAACATTTGATCTGACATTCTGTCTGACCTATATTGTGGCATTCTATCTGACATTCTATCGGGCATTCTTCCTGACATACATCCTGACACTTAGTTTGACAGTTCTTATTTCAGATATGATCTTATTTGACATGTATTCTGACATTCTGTGAGGTATTTTATCCGACGCAATACTGTTCTGACGTTCTATCTGGCATCTTATCAGCAATCCTCACATTCTATCTGACATATATCATTATGACATTCTTGAAAAAAAAACTGGCATAGGGTTCGGGTCCGGCAAGGTCCCGACAGCTGGCGAGCTTGTGATAAAGCTGCCGTGACTGGATATGAGAAGGAGGGTATTGGTAGGATGTCTTGTTAAAAATCACCCTCACCTGGCAGATCAAAAACATCCCTCAGCGCCAAGTGTCTTTCCAGGTTCCTCCTCCGCAACGGTTACAGAGATTCTTCGGGCCAACAAATAGGCCTGGGCTTTCCGTGCTCACTAACAGGGTGGCCTGCACCAGCTCTTTGAAAGCTTCTGCGACTTCGATAGAACTTGCTGGCCTCTGAGAAGGTTCAGCATACTCAGCGGGACGCATGCTTGAAAGAATTTATACTTAATATGATGCTTCACGGCTTGACTTAGATGGATTCAAATGGTGGATGAACCACCTTTGTGGAAAAGATGTAAAAAAGATTATAAAAAAAAAAGGATGGACCGAATCCAAGAATCCCTTGAATCCAAGAATCCCTTGAGGATTTTGCTGAACAGGCCGCCGAGCAGGGGGAGGGTCAGCTTGGTCAGCTTGAGCATCAGGTGGAGCTATAAACTGATCAGGATCGGCTTGCAAAGCCAGCAGGTAATACTCCTCACCTGCAGCTGCCACGCTGGTACATAAAACATCTGTGAAAGCAGGCCCTTCTGCACCCTGCAGAGCTATCCTCAAACACGGTGGAATGCCCTTGCTTTGCCTTGGAGCCGTTTCACTTCGCAGGAACTGCAAAAAGTTTTGCCGCCCTTCAGGGTCCAGGAATAGGTCTAAGAAACTCGTGTCGGCCAATTTCTTTGGTGTCTTCAACAATCGTTCCAAGGAGCTCCCCCCAGCTCTTCCAAAAGACCTTAAATAAGGAATTCTCAAATAAGGTGTGTTTTTTTTAAGGTCTTTTTCCTTATTTAAGGTTTGTTTTTTGTTGAAGTTTTTTCTATGTGTTTTGTCTATTTCCTACTTTTCCAAATGTGTTTAGAACATCTCTCCTATCAAGGAGGGAAACACAAGGGCATGAGTAGCACTTGTTGCCACTTGTTTCTGTCTGTGCATTTGAATTCATTCATTCTTCAGCTGTTTGTCTCAAGGTCGCTAAGCTTTGGTCCCTCCACCATGGCAAGGGCTAGCAATTCCATGTCCAACAAGGACTATGCCAAAGTGATCAGGGCCAACAAGGTTTCAGTGCTCAAAGAAGACTTTTCCATGTCCTTGGATGATTTTGCTAACAAGCACAGGTCCTTGCTGCTGGATCTGTTGGAGAAGACAGGTCGTGTCAGCAAGACAAGTTTGTCTTCTGCGATGCTTGCTGAAGACAACAGCCTTGATCATTCAGAATGCAGGCACTTCGCTTCAAGGGTTGTGGAAGCTTTTGCTTCTGCCAGAACTATTGGCAAATCGATGACTAGTGGAAAAAAGACTGGTCCTGGCATGAAAGCATTGGTGGAAGGGTTGAGGCAGCAGCGAACACCCAGCAGGTCTCCTCGCTCCAGGAGCCCCACACATGCTGCTCCTTCTTCAAGTGCCACGCCATCATTGCCAACTGCATCAGAGGCACCCACCAGATTATCCAAAGCAGATGCAGCCAAGGCTTTGGGCATGTCTGGCTATGTTGCTTCACCTGCAAAAACCTTTCATGGAGTGCAAGTTGTTTCTTCCTGCAGCTCAGGAAGACAATTGCTCAATCTCGAAGTGTCTGTTACCAGACACAGCGATTTACTGGGTGGATTCACATGCAAATGCTTTGTGTCGCAAATTTCCTGGGCAACCAATGCAATTGGCCAGGATGACACCTGGTGAGAATGGCTTTGGCATTGCCCACTTTGAGGCTGATGCTGGTCCTGCAGAAGAGAAGCAAACTGACATTCCCAATCTCATGTTTGCTACTGCACCATCGAGTGACCACAAGAAGTTGAAGCGACCTGCTGCTGCCATGAAAAGACCTGCTGCTGCTCCAAAAGCAGCACCAAGCCCAGAGCTCACTGCATCCAGCTCTGAGCAGGAAGCTGTTGCTACAGAGCCTCCCTCTGCTGAAGCAGTTGGAGAACTGCCAAAGCAGGGCTACACAGTGATGTACTACAAGGCTTCAGGAGCCTATGCTATTCGCGAAACCAAATTGGGAAAGAGGCAGCTGTTTCAGATCACCAGCAAAAGGAAAACCCAAGCCCAACTTTTGAAGATCATCAATGCTGCCAAAGAGAAGCTGAAAGCTGGGGAAAATGTGGCAGCTGTGAGAAATTGGGCCCGAAACGAGGCATCCAATTGAGCCGAGTGATTTGGCTACAGGCTTTTGCTCTGCAAAAAATGATTCAGCTGGGTGCTTTGGTTTCCTGTAAGATGTTAATCAGAGCTGGCACTCCTATTTAGGAAGGCTGTCTCAGGTAATGGTAATTCCCATTCATCATGGTATGTTAAAGCATTTGGACATAGATGACTACAAATTTCATTTATATATATTATATTCTATTTGTGTAATTTGTTTTATCAAAGTAACAAGATGTATATATATATATATATACACATACAATCAAACATACATGTGTTTGTATATGGGAGCCTTATATGGCTTTTTCATCAGGGTATGGAAATTGTTCATGTGTTATCTCAATATTGTTGTATCATTTTCAAACTCTCCTATGTAGGAGGGTATAAAATGGTCACTTATCAAGTAAGTATCGTGTTTTCCTTATTAATAATTCTCCTATGGAGGAGTTCCAGCCTGGGTGCTGCACAGCTGTCAGTGATCAGTGTTGCTCAGAGTTGCACCATGTCATGACCAGGACAGAATTTGAAATTTGAAAGTTTTTTTTGGGGAAGGCATGTGGTGCCATTCAAACGACTCACATGCAGCCAGTGCAGCTCTCAAGCTTGTGGTTCAGCCAGATCCCTCAGTTTCCTGTTGTGCAGCATGGGTGGTGCTTCATCGAGCAAGGAATCTCCAGCTGATGAGGCTATCAGGACAGTGAAGGGAGTTTCAAATTTTGTCTCCTATGTAGGAGGCATTTTTTTTCAGACAAGATGCACCTCCTACCCAGGAGGTGCTATCATATGTTGTTATTATGATGGTATAATCTAATGTAACATAATAAAACCCCTGCCAGGACCGCCATGGATGTGATCAGGCAGATGCAGGTGACTCAGCAGCTGACCTTCCAGCAGCTCCAGGCACTGTCAAATGCCTCAGCTCCTGTGGCAGGTGGGGTGGTACTACCACCTCCACCACCTCCACCACCTGCTGACCCTCCTGCTGAGGCACCAGTGGATGAAGGGTCTTGGTGGTATCAAGGTCCCAGGACTTGCAGGAAGTGCGGGCAGAAGTCATATTTGAGGCAGAATATCTGCTACAATATGGACTGCGTATCTAAGTGACATTTAATTGATTTTTTATTCATTCTTTCTTTATATGGCTTTTTTTGAAGTGTATATGTATATAGATAGGTAGGTAGATAGATAGATAGATAGATATGGCCTTTGCTCAGGCACTCAGCTTCAACAAGCTCCCTGCTGCAGAGCTTGGGCAGAGGTTGCTCCAATGGGGCGCTGCAGACTGGGGCCAAGGCCCTGTCACTACCACTCGTGTCCAGAAGTCGAAGAAGAACAGAGGCAAAAAGCGCAATCAGTGGATGGCAGAGGTGAAGGCATTCCATGCTGGCAGGGGCAAGGGATCTTCCAAGGGATTCCCAGGTGCACCCTGGTGGCCTACTGAGGAGGCAAAAAAGAAGCCAGGGGAGGAGGAGGAAGAGGAGGAGGAAGATGAAGTCGAGATGGTGGAGCCCCTGGTGAAGACGTTCAATAAGGACGATGATGATGAAGATGATAGCTTTGAAAGCATGCCCAGGAAGCGCTTTTGTGTGTTTGGGCCATAGGCATCAGCTTGAGGTAGGCTGCTATGAACCATTATGTTTGGATCAGAGCTTGTGCACAAAGCCAAGCACCTGTTTCTGGATTTGCATTGGACGGCAAAAAAGAATGCGTTGGGCTGCTGCTGCTTGGGATGGGAAGGCAGAAGGTCTCCTATGAAGGAGGCCCACTCCTAATTAGGAGTGTAATATATGTTCATGTTTTTTATTGCCTCCTATTCAGGAGGTTTATTTTTAGCAAGCACCACATCTCATATCTAGGAGTTTTGTGGTTGGATCAAGGATTGTGGGATGGGCCTGGCTTGGTGTGCAGGATTGAATTCATAGTTTATGTCTAGATATACTGTTGTGGAATTCATGGTTCATAGTTTGATAAATAGTTTTATCTTATGGTTCATTCACAAATGATGCATGGATCCTTGGGTACAATATCAGGATTTAACTTCATTTAACTTGGACCCCCTGAAGTTAAATTTAAATTGTTTTTTAATTATAAGTAAAGTTAAATGAAGTTAAATAAGTTAAATCCTGTACCCTGTATAGATACAAAACCTTTCTGTTCATCCAATTTGGCTGGATTGTTTTCATCACATAGAATTTTGGACATCAAATCTAGGTCAGTTGCTGTGATCCCTTTCTGTTCATCACCAATGGGAAAACCAGCTGCAGAGAAAAAGGCTGCCAAGGATACCACCAAGAGGGATGCCAAGAGCAAACAGAAGGATTCAACCCAAGCTGCTCAAGACAAGAAAGATCAGAGCAACATGTTGACCCAGCTCAAGAAAGGTGACACCACAGAGAAAGTTCAGACTTTGCAGCTCTACCAGAGCCTGCCCCGGTTTTCTGATGAGAAACTGGAGCTCCTCAAGAAATGGAAGTTGGACAAGACTTGTAAATGGATTGCATCCTACAAGGAGACCAGGTCCATGACACAGACCACCAAGCACCAAGAGAAAGACGGTTTTGCTACCAAGTATCTAAGCATTTTGTTTATGATATCATTTTGTCAAATAGATATCTATGATTATACTTTTGTTTCACAAGATGAATTATAAACCAACATAATGAACATCTGCCCAGCTCAGGTATCAAGTGGCCGAGATCTGCAAGCTCCCTGTGGAGAGCAAGGAACTCAAGGCAATTTTAGCTGAGCTTCCCCAAGATGATCATTGGGATGAGTCGGTTGCCTTGGAGAGAGGCTACAAGAAGGCTGGGCTTACCAGGTACCACCTGGTTGGCCTCAAGGACTTCACTACCAGGAGCTCTGAGGACACCTACACTGAGGAAGCCTCCAAGTCGAAGACTACCGCCTTCAACCAAAGTGGCACTGGCAATCTCCAGCTGGCAGCCCATGTGAAGGATGAAAATCCTTTGCACACAGCTTTGCTTCAGAAGATTGCTGTGGCTGAGAGTGGCAAGGCTGCTATGGAGAAAGTACGCTCCCAGATTGGTGATTTCCATGTGGCTTTGACCAGAAAGTTGGCCAAGGACAGCTCTTGGAAAAACAAAAGCATGGAGATTTCCAAATCCTTCTTCAAGCTCCAAGATGAGACCCTTACTCTCAGAACTCGCATTGCCGAAGCCAAGGAGCTGCAGCCTAGTGAGGTCACCCAAGAAACCCTGGACAAGTTCACCTTGGTGGTGGAGAATGCGAGCACTTTGGTGGATGTGGCCAAGAGCCAGGTAAAGCAAGTTGGAGGCTTGCTGGCGAATTCTTAGGTCTTAGTCTAGCTCCAGGCTGAAACCTCTTTTGGCCATGCCTGCACAAGTGCTGCAGTCAGTCATGGCCTTGCCACTTGTTCCCTGCTGTGGAAAAAAGTGCTGCTGCTTTGGTGTGGGGTGGCTGGGCAATGGTAGTGGCTCCTATATAGGAAGCTATCTCCTATCTAGGAGATTAAATCAATATATCTAACCTTGGTTTTCTTACTCTAGATGGTTCTTTCTGTAGGGTGGTCACAGCTGTGTAGGAAGGGTCTACTCTGGCCACCTGTCACCTTGTGCTTTCACTTCTGGCATAAGCAGCTCATTGCTGTAGACTTTTGGCTGCTTCAAGATGTTTCACCCACAGATGCAATGTTCAGCAAAAATGCTTTACCCAAGTTGGATGAAGAACCTGACCCTCACAGACGGTTGAAGGCCAATGTCAGAGATTTGTTTTTGACAAATCAGGTGAGTGCTGCAAGGGCTGCCAGTTTGTTTTCTGATGCAGCTAGTGCTGGTGTGCAAGCCCTGCAAGATGTGGCTGGCTTAGAAGCCAAAGCCAACTGTTCACCGAGACCTTTTGAGAAAATTGGCAAAGAAATCGAACGACTGGCCTCGACTTTACTGGGCCAAAATTGATTTTTGGCACCACAAAAAGCAAAAGGTGCAGAAAGAATGGCTGGCTTTCTTGCTGCCGCATGAATGGCTTGGCAAGTTGGCTGCCAAAGTCAAAGATGCCAGCCTTCTGGCCACCTGGCAAGGGTTGGGCCCCACTGCTCAAAGCGAATGTGCCAGAGCTGCTCAAGAACTTCAATGCAAAGATCTCATCCCTTTGAGTTTTTGGTGCGATGCAGTGCCTTACAACTGGGACAGGTCACAGAGCTTGGAAGTCATGAATTTAGGAATGCCAGGTGTTCCTGAGTGGATGAATCTCAGGATTCCTTTCACTTGCTTTGAACACAAGCGACTGTCTGCCAACACTTTCGAACAGGTTTTTGGAATTCTTATTTGGAGTTTGCAATCTTTGGCCTGTGGTGAGCACCCTTTGCAGCGACATGATTTCCTGGATTGGCTGCCAACTGACAAAGCCAGGCAAAGGCTTGCAGGCAAACCACATGGGTTGAGGGCTGCCTTGTCAGTGGTAAAGGCCGACTGGAAGGCTTTCAAAGAGATTTTCCATTTTCCTGGTTGGCAAGGCGATGAAGGGTGCTGCTGGCTTTGCAAGGCCACTGTACAAGATATGCGAAGCAAACCACACACTGCTGACATGCCTTTGGACCATTGGTCATTTCTGCACAGGCAAAAGTATGAGTATGGCAAACCTGTCAGCACACTTTTAGCTGCTCCCACTTTGAGGGTGCACCAATTCAAGCCAGATTGGTTGCACACCATGGACCAAGGCTGCACTGCTGATTTCCTGGGGATTTTTTTTCTTTGGATCCTTCTTCCCAAAATGCATGGGAGGAACCAAACAGAGCGAATCAGATCCCTTTTTGTTTTGATCGAAGAATATTATGCACAGCATCCTGTCCAACAGCGCTACAACACCTTGACTGTGAAGATGCTCCAGAAGAAGCCCACTTCTGCTCCCAAACTTCGAGGCAGAGCTTCTGAAGTCAAAGGCTTGGTGCTTTTTGGAAAATTGATGGCTGACAAATATTGCAGAGATGATGACCTGGTTGAACACTCTGTGAAGATGGCTGCCCATCATTTGAACAATTTGTATACCATTGTTTCGAACAGAGCGTCTTTTTCACCAGCTGCAATGCACACTGAATCCTTCAAGCTGAGATCTTTGCTGAAAGCTTTGGATGCGCACCATCCACAGAAAAATATGTGGAGGCTCAAGCCTAAGATGCACCTCATGGAGGAAGTGTGTGAGAAAGCTGAAGACAACCCCTTGGATTCTGCCACATATAGAGATGAGGATTGGGGAGGAGCAGTGGCAAGGTGGGCCAAAAGGCGAGCAGGTAAAAACACTGTGGCCAGTACAGCCCACAATGTGCTCACCAAGTTCTGTGCCAACAACAAGTTGCCCGACCTTTGCTGAGAGAAAAAAGTGCTGCCAGCTGCTGGGCTTGGGGGAATGGTTCAAGATGCTCCTACATGCTCCTACACAGGAGTGTCTGCTCCTATGAAGGAGCCTGCAAGGAACAATTTATGCCTCCTACAAAGGAGGCATAAACTGACAAAATTGAAAGTTAAATAAAAAAACCTTAAATAAGGAAAAAGCCCTTAAATAAGAAAATATACTTTAATTAAATAAGAAAAAGACTTTAAATAGAGTCTTTTATTGAAAAACACCCCTTAAATAAGGAAACGAACCTTCTTTAAGGTCTGATTTTAAAAGGTGTTTTCTTATTTAAGGTGCGTTTTCTTATTTAAACACTTTTGGAAGAGCTGGGCCATCATCAACGATGTTGTGATTGCGAGAGTCCAGACCCTCCGCGAGGCCACCAAGAGGGAAGAAATATCTTCTGAATCCAGCTTACTTGCGATGTGCGATTGCATTGCAAACACGATGAAGGTAACAACACCAGCAGCACCGGTGTGATCAGAGTTGAAGCAAGGAACGATGGTGACACAGTGGGCAAACCAATCAACTGGCACTCCCGAGATCTAAAATCAGTGGCCCAGAACATCTCAAGTTCCGTCGGCGACGCCATAAAGGTGCACGGCATAGCTGAACAGAAAAGCAGCCTCCAGAAAGCGAATGTGGCTGGCACTTTTGATCTCAACAAGAGCTGATTGAACAAAAGCGTGCACACCATAGCTGATCGAAATTTTACAGAGTTGCACCCAGGATGCTGGTCTTCCGGTTGCCACCACTCCGTACATGCTGGCCAGAAGAAGGGCAAAAGCGATGTGAATTGCGACACGTTGGACCATTCGGAACATCCGAATGCGAGATTGCAACAGCTCTTTGTCAAAACGTCGCTTCTTGTCCAGCTCCCTTTGGGTCATGACATGCTTGTGTTGCTGGCATTTCTCCAACAGTCGTGCCAACCCCAGTTTCACTTCGGATTTCGTCAAATAAATATGCAAACCAACCAATGGCATTGCCATTGCCATGACGGGCGGCGATGCGAAGAACTCCGAAGTTTCAAATCGTTCCATTGCTGCGGTCGGCAACGCCTTCTGGATCCCAAGATTCAGGAGAAAGCTCTGACGCACGGGCCGCACGGCTGGACCGTAACAAAGTCACAAAATTGGAGCGTTGTGGAAGGTGGGCAAATATGGGCAGGCCATGTCAGACACGATGTAAAATATGTTAAAATTGAGAAACATCATATGGAAAATTCAGGTTCTGGTCATGTCCCAATTAGATCCAATTAGGTCATCCTTTGATGGCATCTGCCAGAAACGGCATCACGAGAACGTGGCAGCCGACCTTTTCCACATCTGCCAACGCAGATGATATCGAACGGGCACCATCGAAAAGCCGGCACTTCAAAGATATGCGGGTGAAATGGTGCTGCAATCTTCGGGATCCTATGAGTATAGCTGACTTGGTCAGAAATCTATGGGTGAAACCTATGGCACCCATCACCGGACATCGCCCTCTTCATGGATGCTCTCCAGGTCATCCCGGCGCCTCCGCAACTGCCGTACGTCAAAGGTGCTCAGATGCAGATGGAAATGGCTGGGCCTCACCGCATGGTACCATCCAGGTCACCAAGATTTTCCCCGCACCATTTGAGGCTATCTGAGATACTCTGCACTTTTGAACAAATATGTAGATACATAATTATATATATATATTGCATTATATTACTGTATATTAAATATATAATTAAATTTACTACTTCTTATATTGTTATGTGCGACAAAAGATGCAAACAAAAAACAAAACTAGGTCACGCGGTCTCCTGGGTAGCTGTGGCGATGGAATCTTTAGCAGCAGCATCTGGGCTGAACTTTTCAAACACTTTTCCGAGGCCACCTTTTGGTGCCTTTTACATGTAGCGAATTGCGTCTTTGCCTGGTGATTCACTTGAATGATGGGACTTCAGAGTCTCTTCTGCATAGGCGTCTGAATACAAGGCACTAATTTTATTGTGACTGATGTTGCTGCAAAGACAATTTAACATCACATAGAAATTCTTTCACAATGCAAGTGCAAGTTAAAGTTTACAGTTAAAAGAGGCAGCGTCAGTAATGAAGTAATGGGTCGAAGTGAAGTCAAATTGAAAAAGGTAGCATCAGCAATGTGTGGAAGTGCCAGTCAACTTTTAAGTAGCGTAACAATAGTGTGTGCAATATCAAGTGAACGTTATTGTCCCCGGTAACATAGCATCAACTATATTTGTAAACGAAATTGACCCTCCACTGCACCGCTGTGGCAGGTAAAACTAAGGCCTATTTGACCTGCGCCCGCGTTTTGCATGAAATCCACATTTTACAGTAGTGGTTGTTACTGGTTGTTTCATGTTTAATTCAGTTTGAAAACCAGATTCCATCAACATTAACAAGTGAGGCCTGCCAGCACAGCTTGTTTCTCCGCACGGGTTGTTGTACTGGGATGGGTTGAGTGTCTTCCCTGACCTTCCTCTTCCCGTTTCATGCCTCCTAAAATTGCTTGTGCTACGCTGGAAAAGCCAGCTCTCTCGAGAAGCTTGGGCAAAGCGCCCTCGGATTTAGCATTGGTTGAACAATTTCATCTCAATTCTTCCTATAAGAAAGTAAACACAAAACATATATGAAAGTGCCAGGAAATAAACAAAAATAAACACCTTGGGTTTTCCAACTTTTGATTCTGTGTTTTTGCAATATGTTGTTGAACACATAAAACAAAGTAACAATAAATCTTAAACACTAATTGATCTCCAACTTGAGACTAGTCAAGACTTCAAACATTCAAACATCGTCAAAAATCAAACATGTTGAAAAAATCCATTGTTTCTTTTTCAGTGTTTGATTTTTGTTGAACTATTTCCTTGCCTTTTGAAACCTTATGAAATTCCCACTTTCGATTTGTCAGAAAAAATATGTTCCTTGTTTTTTTTGGCCAGGTTTTGAAACACACATCTTCCTAGGGAAACACACATCGGGCTTTTCCACTGTTTGGATGTGTTTGTTTTTGCTGAATAAACACGTTCAACACATTAAACACATGATCTCCAACTCGAAGCTATTCAAGAATTAACACATTCAAAATCATCGAACATCAACAGGTTGAATAACCGTTTTACAAAATCTCACAAAAACCCAAGGAATGATTGGTAAGAAAAATCAAACGCCGGAATTTCAAGAGTCAAAATCAACAAAAATATTCGGAACTAGTCTTAAAACATTATTTCAACTCTTATTGACTTCTTTAGAAATAGTAACTATAACAACACCCTGGATAAAATCCAAACATTGATCTCCAACTTGACACTGATAATTCTGGGTCACATAGGCGCCACCCGAGGGGACGGCGGCAACTGCCCAGCAAAAAAATGCCAGGTGACTTTGGGATGATTCCGCCCATACAAAACACACAAAAAAAACTTAGTTTTTGTTGAACAGTCGCGCAACTTCAGCCAGAGAAGCGGGGTTTGTCTGAAACTACCGGTTTCCATTCACTGGTTTATCACATGTTTTCTCATTTTAACTGCAATAAATGACCGATAAATATATGAAAATATCTCATCTTTCAGATTTTAAGAACATATAAAACCATCCATCTCATCATGATTTATATAATTCATCCATATTCATCCTATGATCCCCCAATGAAATGGTTGGTTCTAATCCTCCATAAAATTTGGTCTTATCTTTGGAAATTACCATATCTGATTACGGGATAGGGATACTATGAAATGTCACCATAAAATAATATAAAATATCATAAACTGGTTAGTTTTCTACGTGTAGACCACCATTTTTATGGTTCATCCTCCCCAAGACGCGCCAAGTGTCTTTCCAGGTTCTTCCTCCTCCGCCACGCTCACAGAGACGTTTCGGGCCAACAGATAGGCACGCGGCCGACTGCCCGGAATGCGGAACAACAGGGGAGCAGGGAAGCCAGGGATTTCCGCATCCTCCAAGGTCAGATTTTGATGATGAAAAATGGGGGCATGACTGTTGACGAATTATGAAATCACCAAGTACAAGGATTCAAGCTATGCCAAAAGGGCAATCCAATGTGATCCATCCTGGGTAGGGTCAAAAATGATCCCAAACATGGATAAAAATGGATGGTTTTCATCCGAGAATTGGTACCACATTTTCGACCCGAAGCCCAATAGCATCCAATAGCCATGAAGGGAAGACAATAAAAAACACTGTTTTCTGGTCAAAAATCAAGAAATATCAAGTACCCCAGTAGTGGGCCGCATCAACGCCGATGGTTCAACCATGTTTCAGCCGTTGAAATTCTCCCTGTCCTCCACCGAAAGGCTGCGCGCATTCTTGAAGAAGTCATCCACGCGTGGCCAGTCATTGATCCGAATGAAGCTGCGTAGGGTGGGCATGCCGTTCTCACGAGGACGTCGCAGGAATGAGAGGCTCACCTCTTCGATATCCATCCCTGGTAGGACCAGGTCGAAAGATCTGATGAGCACCCATTGTCACTGGTATAATATGGTAGTAATTAAGTATTAATCCTGTGTTTTCAAATGGGAGAACAAACAAATGCAAGTTCTATTATCCTGTGATCATCTGCGATCGTTATTCAAAGCCCATTCAGGCCCATTTACCCCATGTATCGCATGTGTCTCATGCACTAGTACTACCACACAAGGCGGTGGCGGAAGTTTTAAAAATAGGAAATCTATAGGAAGGGTTGGATGTAGTGTGGTGTTGTGCAGTTGTAGTTGTAGGTGTAAGTGTAGTTGTAGTTGTAGTGTAGTGGGGTTGTAGTTGTAAGTTGTTGTAATGTAGTGTAATTTGTGTAGCGCAGTTGCAGTTGTAGTTGTGGTGTGGTGTAATTAATGTAGTGTATTGTAGTGTACTGTAGTGTTGTGTACTGTAGGGTGGTATAGTGTAGTGTAGTCTAGTGTATTGTAGTGTAAAGTAGTGTAGTTGTAAGTGTAGTGTCGTGGAATGCAACGTAGTGGTAGTTGCAGTTGTAGTGAAATGTAATGTAATTAGTGTAGTGTAGCGTTGCGTAATGTAGTGTAGTTGTAGTTGTAGTTGTATTTGCAGCTATAATGTACTGCAGTTTAATTAGTGTATTGTAGTGATAATGTAGTGTAGCTGTACTTGTAGTTGTAGCTGTGGTGGTGGTGGTGGTGGTGGCGGTGGCGGTGGCGGTGGCGGGCGGTGGGCGGTGGTGGTGGGTGTGTGGTTTGGGTGGCTGTGTGGCTTGTGTGGTGGTGTAGTGGGATGTGGTAGTGTAGTGGTAAGTGTAGCGTACGGTAGCGGGGTAGGCTGTAGCGGTCAGTGGTAAGTGGTGTGGTGGTGGAGTGAGTAAGTAGTAGTAGTAGTAGCAGTAGTAGTAGTAGTAGAACTAGCTGTTGTAGTAGTAGAACTAGCTGTTGTAGTAGTAGAACTAGCTGTTGTAGTAGTAGAACTAGCTGTTGTAGTAGTATAAACTAGCTGTTGTAGTAGTTGTAGTGTAATAGTGTAGTGTAATTATTGTAGTGTATGTTAGATGTAATTAGATGTAATTAGATGTAATTAGATGTAATTAGATGTAATTAGTGTAGTGTAGGGTAATTAGCGTTGTGTAATGTAGGGTTGTAATATATCTGTACTTGTAGTTGTAGTTGTTGTGTAGTGTAGTGGTACTTGTAGTTGTAGTTGCAGTTCTATCTATCTATCTATCTGCAAGCTTGAAAACAAAGCTATTCTGCGAGAATTCCTCAGTTTTTGAACTTGACAACGTCAAAAACGAAACAAGTCTGCGAGACTTCCTAAATTTTCGAGCTTGACAACATCAAAAACAAAACAAGTCTGCGAGACTTCCTCAATTCTCGAACTTGACAACATCCAAAACGGAGCAATTCTGCGAGACTTCCTCAATTTTCGAAGTTGGCAACATCAAAAACGAAACAATTCTGCGAGACTTCCTTCAAAAATGGAAAGTTGAGTGCAGAGCTGACGGCCTCGTACCAATGCGTTTTGCAATTTGTCCACTCCACCTGTCTAAAGTACTGCCCTTGCCACGAAAAAGTGAAGCCAGGTCAGACGAAATGCTGCACCTGTCACGCAAGATCATCTTAGCAAACCTGAAGATCTGATGCTCCAAAATGCAGCCCTCTCAGGAAATCAGTGCCCTGACCTCCTAACATCTCTGATGAACATGTCTCTTGTATTGCGCCTGCCACGCAAAATATGCATCTTGGCAGATCGTCTTCAAATGTCCCACGCCTGCCATTGTTTTTGAAACTGCTACAAAACCCTCACGTTTTGCTCAAAAAGTGACAAGGTGCCCAATCCCTTGCGCCTGCCACGCGAAACGACATCTGAACGTCCAAAAGTGGTCCGAGCAAGGTGTGCTTTGTACATTTTGACTTGGAAATGTGCTTCGCGCCGCAACGGCGTGCACTTTTTTGACATCACAACTTCCAAAAGTGGTCCGAGCAGGGTGTGCTTTGTACATTTTGACTTGGAAATGTGCTTCGCGCTATACAATGGCGTGCACTTTTTCGACATCTCAACTTCCAAAAGTGGTCCGAACCTGGAATTCGACATGTGCTTCGTGCCACAACGGCGTGCACTTTTTCGATATCTCAACTTCCAAAAGTGGTCCGAATGGTGTGCTTTCTACCAGGACCTTCCAACGTAGCACTTTTTTTCGCCCCTATGGTCATTCGACACAGAAATCGACAACTCGATACACTTTTTCCAGTTCGTAGCGCAAATTTCTGATCCGAGCAATTTTCCTGAGTTCGACCTATTTTCTCTTGGCTACCCGAGCTCGACTGAAAACAGGAATTGTTTGCTTTGATGCGACACTAGTTCGAGCGAAAATTTGCGCAAAAAAGCCGCAAATTCAAAAACTGTAACAAATCCAACTGACAATGGGGAAGGCATGAACCCCCTCGAGCATTTTTTCTGCAAAAGAGCAGTTTTTTTTGCAAACGGGCGAAAATCCACAGCACGAGCAAAATAAAATCGCTACACAAATAAATGTATCATTGGAGGGTCTTGGTACATTTTGACTTGGAAATGCGCTTCGTGCCACAACGGCGTGCAATTTTTCATCTCTCATCTGGCCAGCTGGCTCCGCACCCGCCGCTTTGGCGAGCCTACTTTTCGATCCTCCGGAGCTACAAATCA
>CAMXCT020003888.1:8935-11435 GCA_947184155.2 Cladocopium goreaui
GGTGCGGAGAATTGCGCGGACGGCTGCGGACGGCGTGGGTGCAACGGATTGGCTGGAAATGGATGGGGAGAAGAAGCCGCTGGTGATGAGGGAGCTTGGCTGTCGCGGATGGGCAATGCCGTGGGTGCAAGGGAGTGCCTGAAAATGGGTGGGGAGACGAAGGTGCTGCTGGGAATAAGCGAGCTTGGCTGCGCGGGCGCGGACGGCGTGTGTGCAAGGGGGTGGCTGGAAATGGGTGGGGAGAAGAAGGTGCTGTGGATGAGGCTGGGGAGAAGAAGACACTGGGGGATGAGCGAGCTTGGCTGCGCGGACGGCTGCGGATGGCGTGGGTGCAAGGGAGTGGCTGGAAATGGATGGGGAGAAGAAGTAGCTGGGGATGAGCTTGGCTGCGCGGACGGCTGCGGACGGCGTGCGTGCAAGGAGTGCCTAAAAATGGGTGGGGAGAAGAAGGTGCTGGGAATGAGCGAGCTGGGCTGCGCGGACGGCTGCGGACGGCGTGTGTGCAAGGGGGTGGCTGGGGAGAAGAAGACGCTGGGGATGAGCGAGCTTGGCTGCGCGGACGGCTGCGGACGGATAGATTAACCGATAAAATGGATGCAAGGGGGTGGGGCCAGGGAATGGGTGGAGACATGGGGTAGGGTGATTTGCTTTTTTGGGTTCTCGCTTGGCGTGTGCATTTTTTGTATCTAGTTATTAAATGGTGTTGCTTTCCCAAAAGCATCTTCGATGCTTGGGTTCTCGTTTAGTTGGTTAACCGCGTGAGGAGCGAGCTGCTTTGAACCGTGGTGCGGACGGTGTGGGTGAAGGGAAAGGAAGGAAAAGGAAGGACACGGAAGGGAAAGGAAGGGACAGGAAGGGACAGGAAGGGAAAGGAAGGGAAAGGAAGGGAAAGGAAGGGAAAGGAAGAGAAAGAAAGGGAAAGAAAGGGAAAGAAAGGGAAAGAAAGGGAAAGAACAAGATGCAGCCCACGAACCCGAATGCTCACACGTATGTTCATGGTGATGATGTCGAAACGCATGGATATGCAGTCACGCAGAACACTTTTCTGCAATAGTTTTGTTGAACAGTCTTGTATATACATATTTCCCTTGTTGACTGTTTGCAGTGTGGAGTGAAAAGTGTAGAGTGTGGAGTGTAGAGTGCAAAGTGTAGAGTGCAGAGTGTGGAGTGTAAAGTGTGGAGTGTGGAGTGTAAAGTGTAGAGTGTGGAGTGTAAAGTGGGAAGTGTGGAGTGAGGAGTGTAAAATGTAAAGTGTGGAGTGTGGAGTGTGCAGTGGGTAAAGTGTGGAGTGTAGAGTGTGGATTGTGGAGTGTGGAGTGCAAAGTGTAGACTGTGGAGTGTAAAAGTGTGGAGTGTAAAGTGTGGAGTGCAAAGCGTGGAGTGGAAAGCGTGGAGTGTAAAGTGTGGAGTGTAGAGTGGAAAGTGTAGAGTGTAAAGTGTGGAGTGAGGAGTGTAAAGTGCAAACTGTAAAGTGTGGAGTGTAAAGTGTAGAGTGAGGAGTGAGGAGTGTGGAGTGTATAGTGTAGTGTGTGGAGTGGAAACTGTAGAGTGTGGAGTGCGGAGTGTAAAGTGAGGAGTGTGGAGTGTAAAGTGTGGAGTGCGGAGTGTAAATTGCAGAGTGTGGAGTGTAAAGTGGGAAGTGTGGAGTGTAAAGTGTAGCGTGTGGAGTGTGGAGTGAGGAGTGTAAAGTGCGGAGCGAGGAGTGTAACATGTAAAGTGCGGACTGCGGAGTGAGGAGTTGATAGATAAGATAGATAAAGAAATACATAATGGAAAACATATATCACACAAAAAGAGGTAGAACTAAATCACCAAGGACCCTAGAATCAAATTCCAAAGACCCCCCATCGGCTGCATATATATATATAATATATATATAGGTAAAATATATTTCATATTTTATCGAAGTACCCAACCTCCAAAAAAACTATCTGAACTACGATCGAATGGCGATCGTTTGTTCTGACTGGCACTTCCACGAATAGAAGGGTAAATGGATGGAGAGACTAATTATCAATCCCCATCTTGGCATGACTACCGAAGGACGGATAAGAATTAATAATATTGAAACATCCAAGGGACACTAACCCAGGACGATCTTTCCTTTGTGATCATTTTCACTAGTATATACCAAGGCCACCTACCTTGATAGATAAGATAGATAAAGAAATAAATAATGGAAAACATATATCACACAATCAGAGGTAGAACTAAATCACCAAGGACCTTAGAATCAAATTCCAAAGACCCCCCATCGGCTGCATATATTGATATGTACCCAACCCAAAAAAAAACTATCTGAACTAAGATCGAATGGTGATCGTTTGTTCTGACTGGCACTTCCACGAAAAGAACAGTAAATGGATGGAGAGACTAATTATCAATCCCCTTTTGGCATGACTACCGAAGGATGGATAAGAATTAATAATATTGAAACATCCAAGGGACACTAACCCAAGACGATCTTTCCTTTGAGATCATTTTCACTAGTATATACCAA
>CAMXCT020003888.1:16435-30030 GCA_947184155.2 Cladocopium goreaui
ACTCTTACAAAGATCTCCTTTCCAAAGCACGTCGGTTTGTCTGAAAACTTAGGGGCAGACCCCAAATCCGGGGATGTATCATCATTTTTGCAGAATTACCATGTTGGGGTACCCCATTTTCGGACAACCCACTATCGAAGGACTACTTCACACCAATTGTGCCATCAGAAGTGGCATCTGGGCAATTTTACCTGTGACACCTATTGCTGTGGTTCCCCTACTGTCGAATCCAGTGGAGATGTATGTGCTGTATGCGACCACCTTGGAAATTGCCAAATGCGCCCTTGTGCCGCAGCTGGTAGTCGCCTGGAATATGTCTTCGAAAGGATTGGCCAGTCCATTGGATCCCTAGATTTACTGAGTCGGTGATGTGTAAATTTTCCCAGGTAAATCCATTGAATTTGGGGAGTCACCAGGAAACTATGGTTTATTTTTTGGGACCATCTTAACCGAATATCAGGATTTGTTGCAGTCTGGCTAGGGATCGTGCTGGTCCTCCTCTTCTCTCGTGCAGCTTTGAGAGCAAACGGAGCCGAGAGACTGATGCTCTTGAAGAGTACCTCTGCCTTTGTCCTGGTCGTGTTCTTCATGCTGGTGCTCTTTGGGGTCTATCTATACACTGATTGCCACAATGAGTTTCGAGGTATTGCAGATGTGTTGTTAGTGACTGGGTGATTGTTTCATGCATGTTTTTTGCTAGAAACCCATAGAAATGGGCCGATGATCCTCAGTGACTTTTGGATTCGGATGTTTTTTTTGTTGGGTAGTCCAACAGTCCAACAGCCAGGCCGTGGGTTTCTTTTGCGTGTTGAGTTCTTTCCAACTGTTCGTTCGTGCCTTCTTCATACATTTCGCGATTCCGAAGTTGGATGGGCTCTTGGATATGGTGGCGGAAGCGGGAAACTGCAGGGACCAGCGGAACCTGTTGATCCTGGAAGTTCGAGAAGATGCTGGGTTGGTTTTCGTATGTTTTTGTGATGTTGATGGTGGTGAAGTTGATTTATTGGGTTGGGGGTTAAGGTTGTTCTTCCTTTTATGCTCCATGCTCTCTGTTCCGTCTCTGTCCATCCCTGTCATATCCCCCTTGTAATATCCTTTATAGAATGTAGCAACCCGGATGCTAATTTTCGGGTGATTGTATCAGACCCACCTGAAAAAATATGGACCACTTTTGGTGGTTTCCTCATATAATGTGAAAACTCAAAATTTGCGACTTCCATTTCAGATGCCTTCTTTTTATATAAGCGTTTTTAGGGGATTGTAAAATGATTATATAATCCGTGTCAATCGAAAGAAACTCAACCGGGTCACCTTATTACTAATTTTTGACATTTTTTCTTGTTATAAAATGATGGTCCATCCTTCAACTGTTTACATTGGGATGGTATGCAATGTGGAATTGTATTTCATAAGAATTTGGAGCAGGTACCTCTTGCTTGATCTTATGAAACGGTAATCAACTTGACTCTGTGAAGTGTGCATGAACACAAGCTTTTCTACAGCTGCTCTTCCACCCAACCAAGCTGCCAAAGCAGCAAATCTGCAGCTGCACTTGAGCAAGAAAAACCAACATAAGCAGCATGCTCTAACACTAATAGCATCATGCCACACACTCACAGCAAACACAAGGCAGGGGGGGACAGTATTAAGTTGGGTTGGTCAGGCGCACTTGAATCAAGTTGTCATGTTATAAGATGTTTAAAGTTTAAATTACCATTATTTGCAAGAACATCTTATTTGCACATACTTGCACTTAAGTTGATTTGTCACTTTTAAGCGTACCATGTTGGTTTATGCGTGGTTTTGGTCGTTCGAAAATTGCGGTCTTACCTGCAAAAAATGAGAAAAATGTACCAAAAAAAGGGGGTTGGATGTGTGTTGTTCTTATGAAATGACCCGGTGTCTCTGGTATGCTCGGGTTATAAAATGAAACATATGTTGTGGGACCCGGGGCCCTTTGATTTATAAAGTTGTTTGGTCCCAACAAAGTATATATTTGTTTATTTATTTATAAAATGTCAACACCATCTTTGAACCTAGGGGCAGGAAACTTTGGCACTATATAAGCCAGTTTATCATTAAAAAACAGAAGGATCTCACATTTTGTAACTCTTGGAATTCTCATTTTGTCAAAGTGGCATGTTTCTAACTATTATTTTATATGCACGGTTATCATTTTACCAAGGGGTTTCCTTATAAAATGCCGGTTCCAGGCAACCTGGGGGGATCCTGGGATGAGCAGGAGACCTTGCGAAGCTTTTGGGAGCAGCAACTCCAACAAGATCCGGCATATGTCCGGAACGTCCAGCTGAGTTGCCCGTGGCTGACCTACTGTTCATGGGTCCTGTTGCCAGTGATTCCCTTGTTGTTCATCTATGCCTATGGTGCAAGGGTCAGCCTGTTCCTGGGCGCGCTTTGGCTCCGACTCTGTGTCTTTATTGCTCACTTCTACCTCTTGATGCTTCCCAGAGTTCAGAAGTGGTTCCACCAGCAACGTGTGAAAAAGCAACTGGCTAACGTGCCGCCACAACTCTCGGTGGTTCTTTTCCACAACAACAAAGCTGAAAGCAAAGTGATTTCAAACGCGATGACATGAAGTTTCATGAGCAAAACTTGTGAATTGTTTCTTTGGGATTCTTTTGATTTCAGCATGCGTCCGCAAAGATTTGAGATGATGTGAGTGTGAGTGTGTGTGTGTGAAAGGCGGAAAAAGATTTCCCTTCAGCTGCAGCTATGTGAATGTATAGGTGCAAGCTGTCTATCAAGTGCGTGTTTGTGTGTAGATACAGTATGTACAGCTATCAAGTATGGCTAATTGCAGCAGTGTATGTATGTGGGGAATGATGATAAAAACAAGGCAAGTGTTAGTTCAATGCACAGTTCCATGTCATCGTTTGCCCCTGCTCAACAGCACAGGTCTTGACCAGCCTGCCCCGCTCAATGACCTCAAGCTAATGTCGGCAGCATTCTTTTCAGAGACCAATGTCCTTCTTCAACATAGTCCGGGCAATGGAGATAGGATGTTTACAAGTGTCATCACTCGCAGCAGTATTTTGCAGAACAACAACAGCTGGCAGCTGTGCTTTGCGAGGTCCTTTCGACAATCAACACAGACTCTGCTTCAGACAGCTAGGACCGAGGTGGAAGGGATGCATTTCTTCCCCTTGGAAGAACAGGATGTGCAGCGGGCACGCGCATGGCTGCCAGCCACGAAGTGTTCCACTTTGAAGAAGGTGACGCACGAGGAAGTGCAGAGCAATGACGCAGAATTGGCAGCAATATCCAGCAACCTTCATGTTGGTGATCGTGCTGGGATCGTTTCATCATGTCGCAGTCCAAAGGTCTGCGCGATAAAATCAGTTGGCGTCCTTCTGTAGGATTTGCCACGGAAAATGGATTGTGAGATCCAGGTTTTCTTGTGACATGTCTCAAAAGCATTTCCCATATTTCCTATGGAGTTTGGGCTTGCAGTGATCATAAACTTATATTGTGCCATGGTCCCATTGTCAGGTCACATATATCTTCCCATAAAAGCGGATGGTCATCCGGTCATCCGGTCATCCCCTCTGGTAGGGGTAGAAAAAAAGGGGTTGATATAGCCATGGGGAAGTCCATAGAGGGATGGCCTGGGTGAACAGCCAAGGATGGTGAAGCAGCTGGGAACCCAGAGGGGGAAAGCTGACGTGAGATATTTTGTGGTGTTAGCAGGATCTTAAGCTGGATTGTAGGATCTTAATTTCTGGTGTGCTCACTGCTTCATTTCTTTGTCCCAGATTCAACCACTGATTCAGGTGGATATCCCTCCCTCCCTGGAGGGTGTGATCATTCTGAACATTCCCAGCTTTGGTGGAGGTGGGGATCAGCTTTTCTTGTGAATTTCGATAAACTCTGCGAAGTTTATGGGATGCACTAGCCTTTGGTGAGAAATGTGAGGATGGAAAATCTCCATGTTCACCCAGAACATCTGCTATACGCGGTGTTTTTCCCTTGCCAGAACAGATTAGCAAAGCACAGCAGATTAGAGCAGCTCACAGAACCAATCTGATCGAATGAACAGGATTTAGGCTATCCATTTCCGCCATCCCCCTCCCCTATCAAGACCGGATAGCAAGCGAGGTACTGATCTATGGGGCAGAGCTGAAGATGAAGAAAACGAGCAGTATGACTGGGTTTGGGGTTGATTGGAAGGATTTCATTGGAGATGATTGCTCACTCACAGAATATGATATGTCTTCAAGCTACACCTACATTTGCCGTTTGGGATTGAAAGGAATTTCTGCTGTTGGGATCAAGCTGGTGTGGACTGTGGACTGAAGAGGGGTTCATTGAGAATTCCAGGGAGCACAAAGATGTCATTCATCATTCTTGCCATCGTACAGCCAGCTGTCCAGCTGTGGAATTAAGCATTACAGTTACAGGACAGTGATTCCGACAGCACTGCTCCGTCAGTTTCCTCGGCTGCTTGGTGAAACTGACCTCTGAGGAAGGGGCTGGAGATTGGGGCTGAAGGATAAAGGAGTGATGCGATGTAAATGTGCAAAAATCTGCGATTTGACATCCCACCTTGGATAGTGATCCAAAATGAGTATATATACATGGGAAAAAATCATATATATATATACATATATATATATAGATTAGATAGATTTGATTAGATAGATTTGATTAGATAGGATAAGATAGGATCAGATAGGATCAGATAGGATCAGATAGAATAAGGTAGGATAAGGTAGGATAAGATAGGATAAGATAGGAAAAGATAGGAAAAGATAGGAAAAGATAGGATAAGATAGGATAAGATAGGATAAGTTAGGATAAGATAGGATTAGATAGATTAGATTAGATTAGATTAGATAGATAGATACAGATTTCTATATGTGATCTTTGGGGATTGGTTTAAAAACCACCAGCCGTTCCAAGCTTTGGTTGGAATCGGACCTGGACGTTGGGCACGGCGACGAGGTGGCCAGCTGTGGCAGACCGTGCTGCGGCCGAAGGCAGTCGATGCAGGATGGCCAGCTGGAAGTGGTGGGTGTTCACGGTGCACTTCAACTTGGTGCAAGTCAGGCACGGGCGCAGAGTTGCAGTCAGAGTTGCAATCGTTATGCTTCCTAAAGACCTTATTGGTTTTTTTGTTGTTTCTTTCATCCAAGAGCTGTGATTTGCATTGTGAAATCCCTGAAGTTCCTGTTTGAGTCTATTAGATACAATCTGTTTATGATGAGTTGTTTCTTTCCGAAACATCACCAACAGAGCCGCCATGAGTTCGGTCATTGTGCGGCAGAGAATGCACTATATATGATTATATGACACAAGGATCTGCGTGCTCAGCGACTTTGTCAATTCATGTCAGAGCATTTTAGATTCGGGACAGTTTAGCTACAACATCTAATCCATTAGATTAGATGAGACTAGATTCTGATGAGGTATGATAGTAAGAGGTAGGATAGGACAGGATTGGATGCGGCCAGGTGGGGCTGTACAAGGCCCAACGTTTGGCTCAAGGACTGATATGGGACAGCTGGAGGTCGATCCGATTTGGGATCTACGGGGGGTTCTTCAAATGGGAGATACCTCCAAGTGGCACTTTTGTATAGTGACAATGATGATAAACCATTGGATTTTAAGGGGACTTTAGTCAGAGATGAATATTTTGTACAAAGATTCGCTGCAGTGGTGGTTGTTTGCAGTTTTCTATAGTTTTCTACTGCCGGACGGAAACGGAAATTGGCAAATTCTGTCAACTTGGCCTGCTGATCACTTTAATGGAGTCAGTTGAATGTGGAAGATCTCATGTGGCCCTCGAGACGTGAGAGGATCCAGTGTGAAAGTGACCAACAAGGCGCTGGGACGTGTGTTGTGTTGGATAGCCTTTGGTTGGGATCAGCTTGACTTGGTTAGCTGCATGCAGTATTCCCATGCATTCCCTACGTTTCCATCTTCACAAAATGCTCAACAGCCAGAGAGAACAGTTTTCTGCGTATGGTTTCCATCGCATTGTTACTGGCCCCACAGGTCACATTACCTATGGAAGTAGACGGGGAGCCAAGTTGGTTTGCCAAGGACGGACGGCGAGTGGATCAGCTGGCTCCGCTGTTCAATAATTGTTGCACTTGAGAAATGCACCGTCAGGACGGCGTCATCGAAATCACTCACCGGGGGCAGGCAGGGTGTTGCACCTGAGTTGCTTGAAGCGACATGTCACCACTCCTCAAGGTCACAATATTTCACAATAGAAAGATATAGAAAGGTGGGAGTTTGAAAAATGCCTTTTGGAATGGGCCAGAACCCATGACTTCACACTTCGAGGACAAGAGAACTGTGATGAAATATGATGAGCATGAGCCATGTTCAGCCCTGAACTATGGGAAATTTATCAGAAGCATATTGAATAAGGATCAACCATGTTGAATCATGACAGGCCACTCCAAACACGCCACACTTGGCACAGTGTGAGGCTTTCATGCTGGTGAACAGCAAGGAGACTTCTCATGCGGTTGCTACAGATGTGGTCGACTGGGCCCTTCAGCAGAAGATCATCGATGTGAACCAAAGGCGCCATGAGCCCTTGGAATGGAAGGTGGATAGCATGATTGTACAATATCGATGTTGTACCACAGCAATTAATAATCCTCATAATGTCCTCTAAATGCATAGTATGTATAATACATACATGAATACATGAATATGTAGATAGGTGGATGGATGGATGGATGAATGATTCATGGATGGATGGATGGATGGACGGACGGACGGACGGACGGATGGATGGATGGATAGGTACATACATACATTAATGATGTACAGTGTTTGTATATTATATATATATATATTACATGTATCATCATATATCATAAATCATAATGTATCATAATGTATTCATCATGTATCATGCTGTGTATCATGCTATATCTACGTATGTATACTTGGCTACAGATCCAGGCTGATCCCAGCTGCCCGAAGGCACCGAATGCTGAAGGAGATTGCACAGAGGGCAGGTGCCAGAGACTGGGCACTTGGGGCACTTGGGGCCACCGGTGCCACCAATCCATGGACAATGGGTGTAAGTCACGGTGTAAGCGCATGGACTCTGAATGTTGCAAGGCTGGGGTAGCAGCTGCATCTCCAAATATCTTGGGAGTTCTTTAGATGTACATGATTATCATGATTTTGCATCCTGCACGACGGTGGGAATCCACCAAGCGATTGTCGAATGAAGCCATTACAGAAAATATGTCATTGTACAAGATTGTGTTCTGAAAGGAAACAACGCAGTAACAGAATCTTACTTTGTATCTAAAGGGAGACGAATCCAAACCCTTCCTTCGCATCAGCGTCAGTCTATATTACATACGAGCCATGCAGATGTATAAGTAGTGTAGCTCGCCCTTCTTGCAATCCTACAATCCACGCCCTTTCAGCACCTCTTGACCCATGAGACTCCACAAGATACACTGGATCTATGAGCTGCCATTGTTGGGTTTGACTGTGGTTGGATCCATAAGTCGCATATGACTTCAGTGGCAGAACCAGCCCCCCAGCTCTAAGGAAAACTCAATTCCTGGACTCGCTTGTCTCCACCTGACTGAGCCGAAAATGGCAGAAGTTGGGTGCCTTCATTGCTTTGCCTGAGCAAAGCTGTACAGCCAGTGGGCATAGAAAATTGGGGATCCCAAAAGATGTCCAACTTGATTTTTTTGGAGAGGGTGCTGAGAATATATCGTCTTGGGAGCCCCCAATTTTCGGGTTAGTTTTCATCAGCACAAGCATTCAAATGAACTCCTCAGCAAAAGCTTTAGAGAGAACAGTTTGCGTGCTGTGGAGAGAGCAAAATGGTGTGACGCGACAGGGGCCCTTTGCCGAATGATATGGGGATTTGTCACCCGGGAACCAACAACTGTGAGATAATAGGCCGATTTCACCAACAAATATATGCGATGATCATGCGCTTTGCTTTCAAGAATTGAGGAGTTGATGATAGTTGATATAAGGCTTTTCCACTACCACATACAGATATTTGATAATATTTGTTTTTTCAAACCACCCATTTTTGTGGGACGGAAGTGATTTGACCCATCTCCACGTTATTCCACGCGTCTACTCCACATCCCTGAGGACACAGTCTCACCTGAAGAAGCTTGTTCAACGATTTCCGTTTGGGCCACAGTGGCTATTTGCCAGTGCTTTCCTGGTCAGGTTGGGTTCCCCAAAGGCTTCCAATCCATTACCCCAAGTGGTGGCATGCCAACTAAAAGCACCAAACCTTCATTCCTGATGTGCCCTCTTTACCAATACTGTAAGTGTGTACATCTGTGGTGTCCCTTCAAAATCCCCATTGAGTGTAGGTACAGATTGCTTAGACAGTGTCAAGGCTTGATGTACTGCTTGAGTTCCTCATATATCTGATATCTAACTGTTAGAGAACATCAACATGTGCATCCTTCCGCGGGACGAGGCCCGGTATCGATCCAAACGGGACGTACAAGCGGGCCTCGAGGACACGGTTGTATTTCTTTATACAGATTGCTCAGAAGAATGCCATCAGAACAGAATAGGATCTTCATTCCTCCTGAAAGTGTGAGGAAATCTGCAAGAATCGGGCTTGTTTGCCTGTTTCCATCCCATGCTTGCAAAACCACTGAAGATCTCATTTGACTTGTGCACACGTGTTTCCAATCTAGAATCTTGCAGCGATATGTCAAATGGGAGCCATTCCCTCTACAAATAGGTTGAGGAGTCTTGCCTTGCATCTGGACTGAGTAGCTGCGTAGTTTAGTCTTTTGAGTTGCTGATCTACGAGAGTGTACTGCATCTGGTGCCAAACTTGTTTGGGATCCAGTGCGCTTGTGATGTGATTACACCAGTGGTCAACGTTGAAAGCAGGCAATCGGTCAAAATGCCAAGATTCTTGTATGAACGGAAGCAATCAATATCTGGCTCCTGCTGGACCAGAGCCTCTCCCTCCAGTGCAGCTTGGGTTTCCAACCCAGATCGCCCTGCCCTGCAGAACCTCACACGGAGATCACAGCGCAGATGGATCGAGGCCACTTCTGGAGGGATCTATTGTGATGTTTTGCAGTCTGAAATCTTCAGGACATTGTGATTTGATGGTGTCTTACGTTCAAGATGTCTACGCTACTGGATGGGATGTGCAATGAACTTGACAGGATTAGGATGACAGCGCCAGAGCAAGCCCTTCCAACCATTTCAGTGGCATCTTCTTGGAACAGCCAAATTCCATCGAATTCTACAGCAGATGACCCTCACAATGCCACGCAAAACGGCGCTTGGACCACGTAGCCAAGGCCGAAGGCGATTACTGTGATGATGTAACCGTGGCTTTCGTGGCACCGCTAGCAGCCGAGGCAAGCACAAAGACATGGAAAGTTGAAGATGTGTGTTCGAAGCATGTTTTGACTTGTGCCAACGAGGGTTTGAAGAACTTGGATGACAATGCAAAAGCCGTAGGAAGGTTCAGTCCCTCTTGGTTTCCAGCTGCTTATCAATCTATTGTATCATAATGTATCATATTTTATGTCAATTGTAGCTAACCCAAATGCTCGAGGATATTCCCTTGGGGATACACTTCGTTTTTGGGGTTGCCTGGACATCCTCTTTGATTTCAGGCAGCAGCCTGATGCCTCACTTTCTCGATAACTAACGAAGAAAATTAATGGGAAGATATCAATATTTGTTTCAAATCATAATAAACCGTGTATATATATACATATATTTACAATTATTATACATAAGTAATGTATTGTTTTTTTAAAGTACAAGAACTAGATGGAAATTTATCAATGTCTGGTGCAGTGTATGAAGCGCCCCTGAAGAAGGTGATGGGTCCTGGTAGCACCCACTGTGATGTGTTTTGGTGGATGGGTCGATGCGATATCTAGATATATCTAGCTTTTAATCTCTATATAAGAAGAAAAGAAATAGTAGTAGTAGTAGTAGTAGTACTAGTACTAGTAGTAGTACTAGTACTAGTACTAGTAGTAGTACTAGTACTAGTACTAGGTAGTAGTAGTAGTAGTAGTACTAGTACTAGTACTAGTACTAGTACTAGTACTAGTACTAGTACTAGCAGTAGTACTAGTACTAGCAGTAGTAGTAGTACTAGCACTAGTACTAGTACTAGTAGTAGTACTAGTACTAGTAGTAGTAGTACTAGTACTAGTACTAGTACTAGTAGTAGTAGTAGTAGTAGTACTAGTACTAGTACTAGTACTAGTACTAGTACTAGCAGTAGTACTAGTACTAGCAGTAGTAGTAGTACTAGCACTAGTACTAGTAGTACTAGTACTAGTACTAGTACTAGTGCTAGTACTAGTACTAGTAGTACTAGTACTAGTACTAGTATAAGTACTAGTACTAGTACTAGTACTAGTAGTAGTAGTAGTAGTACTAGTACTAGTACTAGCAGTAGTATTAGTACTAGCAGTAGTAGTAGTACTAGCACTAGTACTAGTACTAGTACTAGTAGTAGTACTAGTACTAGTACTAGTAGTAGTAGTACTAGTACTAGTACTAGTGCTAGTACTAGTACTAGTACTAGCACTAGTACTAGTAGTAGTAGTAGTACTAGTACTAGTACTAGTACTAGTAGTAGTAGTAGTAGTAGTACTAGTACTAGTACTAGCAGTAGTACTAGTACTAGCAGTAGTAGTAGTACTAGCACTAGTACTAGTACTAGTACTAGTAGTAGTACTAGTACTAGTACTAGTAGTACTAGTACTAGTACTAGTACTGGTGACTAGTGCTAGTACTTAGTACTAGTACTAGTAGTAGTGTAGTCGTCGTAGTCGTAGTAGTCGTACTCGTCGTAGTAGTCGTAGTAGTCGTAGTTAGTCGTAGTCGTCGTAGTGTCGTATTAGTCGTGTAGTCGTAGTAGTAGTCGTAGTAGTAGTCGTAGTAGTCGAGTAGTCGTAGTAGTCGTTATAGTCGTAGTTTTTAAAAGTGTCGTGTAGATTAGTAGTCGTAGTTAGTCGTTAGTAGGTGTCGTAGTCGTCGTAGTCGTCGTAGTCGCGTAGTCGTAGTAGTCGTAGTGTCGGGTAGGTCGTAGTGTCGTCGTAGTCGTCGTAGCGTCGTAAGTCGAGTAGTTCGGAGGTAGTCGTCGTAGTCGTCGTAGTAGTAGTACTACTACTACTAGTACTACTAGTACTACTAGTACTACTAGTACTACTAGTACTACTAGTACTACTAGTACTACGAGTACTACTAGTACTACTAGTACTAGTAGTAGTAGTAGTAGTAGTAGTATTAGTAGTAGTAGTAGTAGTAGTACTAGTTGTACTAGTTGTACTAGTAGTACTAGTTGTACTAGTAGTACTAGTTGTACTAGTTGTACTAGTTGTACTAGTAGTACTAGTAGTACTAGTAGTACTAGTAGTACTAGTAGTACTAGTAGTACTAGTAGTACTAGTAGTACTAGTAGTACTAGTAGTACTAGTAGTAGTAGTAGGAGTAGTAGTAGTAGTACTGGTCCCAGCGGTGATGAGGTGGTGAGGGTAGTAGTTTAGAATAGTAGCCGTGGTGGTAGTCGTAGTGGTCATAGCGGTAGTTGTAGCGGAAGATTAATCAATAATCTAGAATAAATATGGAGGAAACATGAAGCAATTGCAATAATAATGAAATGTAAAAAGAAGCGGAAAAAATATAATTTATTTCCTAATTGATTTTTATTCGTAATTAAATTATGTAATTATTGAAATGATTTATGACGAAAGGTAGCTCCAGTGGGAGCTACTTAAAGGGGAGGGTGGCCAGCCCCGTTATCTGATTATTTAGGAGATTGCTAGTCATTTCAGTACCCCCCCCCTCCGCCCCCCCACGCACCCTAAGAGCGGACCCAAAACACTGGGATTTACAGTGTTTTTGTGCCTTTGGCATGGAAACAATACTTCTTGCAACATGTTGAAAACCGCGTCAATATGTTTTTGCTAGGCGCTGGCCCAAAAAATCTGTAAATACACTGATTTTTGCTACCAGAGGCAAAAAACATCGTAAATACAACGGTTTGGGGTTTCCGAGGCACCAAAAAGATCAGTATTTACGGTCCTTTGCTCCGAGAGTTGCAAAATACGCGAAACATCCCCTATTTGACGATTTTGGGCCACTACGGCACTGAGAAAAAAGCTGCAGGGGCAACAGCGGCAACAATAATAACAACAACACCAGCAGCACCAGAAGCAGCAGCAGCAGCACTAACAGCAGCAACAACAACAACAACAAAAACAACAACAACTGCAGCAACAACAAAAACTGCAGCAGCAACAACAACAACACCAACACCAACAGCAGCAACAGCAACAGCAGCAGCAATAGCAACAGCAATAGTAAAAGAAAAGAAAGAATAGTAATAGCAACTGCAACAGCACCAGCAGCAGCAACAGCAGCAACAGGAGCAACAGCACCAGCTTCAGCACCAGCCAGCAACAGCAGCAGCAGCAGCAGCAACAGCAAGTGATTTTTTCTTGTCTGTTCCTCTTCTTTTTTGTCCTCTCTTTGTTCCTAGGTATTTTATAAAGGTTTTATTTTCCTGGTTTGCCGTAGGCAATATTTTGAAGGATATATATATATATATGGATATATAATGATTATTGTAATTATAAAACCTGAGTCGAATATATGCATTGTAATCTTTATTTCTCAATAACGTAAGTTAATGGGTTTTTTAGCCTAGAATAGTTCCGGTGTGCATTGGTGTAGGCGCCGCGTTAGGTTTAACGAGCTTCCGGAGAAGGTCTGGGAGGCTTTGGTGTAAAAGCTAGGTTAGGTTTCGGAGAAGGTGCGGGAGGAGTTAGGTTAGGTTTAACAGGCTTCCGGAGAAGGTTCTGGAAAAAGTTCCGGAAAATATGTGGGAGGTTTTGGTGCAGAGCCAGATTAGGTTCAACAGAAATCCGGAAAAAAATTTGGACAAGGTTCCGAGAGGTTTTGGTGCAAAGCCAGGCCAGGATCAACAGGATTCCGGAGAAGGTTCCGGAGAATGTGTGGGAGGCTTTGGTGCAGAGCTAGGTTAGGTGCAACAGGGGTCCAGAGAAGGTTTTGGAAAAATTTCCCGAGAAGGTTCCAGTAGGCTTTGGTGCAGAGCTAGGTCAGGTTCAATAGGGTTCCGGAAAAGGTTCCGAAAAAGATCCGGGAGGCTTCGGTGCAGAGCCAGGTCAGGTTCAACAGGGTTCCGGAGAAGGGTGCAACAGGGGTCCAGAGAAGGTTTTGGAAAAATTTCCCGAGAAGGTTCCAGTAGGCTTTGGTGCAGAGCTAGGTCAGGTTCAATAGGGTTCCGGAAAAGGTTCCGAAAAAGATCCGGGAGGCTTCGGTGCAGAGCCAGGTCAGGTTCAACAGGGTTCCGGAGAAGGTTCCGGAGAAGGTCTGGGAGGCTTTGGCGCAGAGCCAGGTTAGGTTTAATAGGGTTCCGGAAAAGGTTCTGGAGAAAATTCCGGAAAACGTGTGGGAGGTTTTGGTGCAGAGTTAGGTCAGGTTCATTAGAAAATCGGATAAATTTCCGGAGAAGGTTCCGAGAGGGTTTGATGGAAAGCTAGGTTAGGTTTAACAGGGTTCCGGAGAAGGTTTGGGAGGTTTTGGTGCAGAGCTAG
>CAMXCT020003888.1:32339-44839 GCA_947184155.2 Cladocopium goreaui
TAACAAAACAACAACCAGAACAACAACCAAAACAACAACCAGAGAACAACAACCAGAACAACAACCAAAACACCAACCAGAACAACAACCAGAACAACAACCCCATCAACAACAACAACAACAACCAGAACAACAACCAGAACAACAACCAAAACAACAACCAGAACATCAACAACCCTTTCAACAACAACAACAACACCGACACCGACACCGACACCGACACCAACAACAACAACAACAACAACAACAACAACAACACCAACACCAACAACAACACCAACAACAACACCAACAACCCCAACGCCAACGCCAACACCAACGCCAACGCCAACGCCAACGCCAACGCCAACCCAACACCAACACCAACACCAACACCAACAACAACAACAACAACAACAACAACAACAACAACAGCAACAACAACAGCAACAACAACAGCAACAACAGCAACAACAACAGCAACAACAGCAACAACAACAGCAGCAGCAACACCAACACCAACAACACCAACAACACCAACAACACCACCACCACCACCAACAACAACAACAGCAGCAGCAGCAACAACAACAACAACAACAACAACAACAGATCCATGAGAGACCTACCGAGCGACAGTGGACGCAAAACCAAAGCTCCCAGAAGACCCTTTTTCGAATGGAATTGAAAGACCGACCGAGCGACAGTGGGGCCAAAAGTGCACTCAAAAGAGTGATAGACGCATGCGGTACATTCAGAAGAACGGAAACGTAAAACGAAAGCGAACTGATGCAGGAGAGATCGACCGAGCGACAGTGGGGCCGAAAGTGCACTCAAAAGAGTGATAGACGCATGCGGTACATGCAGAAGAACGGAAACGTAAAACGAAAGCTCAACTGATCCATGAGAGACCTACGGGGGAAACTCAGAAGACACATGCTCAAACACAACTGAATACCGAGCGACACTGGACCAGGGGGGAATCGAACCCCCGACCGACCCTGACCGACCGTACTGCGTTTGCTTAGTGGGACACTGACTGGGGAGAAGAGAATTTTTCCCAAAAAAGTATCACTTTTTTGGGAAAATCAAAAATGATTTTCCCAAAATAGTAGTAAAATTTCGACCTCCGCGCAGGGGGCTCAGGAAGCACAGACTTAGTTTGTATTCGCGCAGACTAAGTTTGTATTCGCCAATTTTCCCAAAAAAGTAGCAGATTTTTGGGAAAATTGGCCTCCAGAAACTGCGCGCACGCGCTCTGGGTCAGGCTAGATCGTAATATTAGTAGTAATATATATTTTTATAATAATTATAATTTTCTCCCCTTAAATTCCTATCAAATTTTATATAAATTATATAATAAATCATAATCAATTAAATTATTTTTAAAAATTTAATTGTTTTTCGATTTAAAATCCAATTCTATATATAAATTGTATAAAATAAAAATAATTAATCCACGGCTAAGAATCATAAAAAATATGTATTTACATAAATATAAATTTACATATTTATTAAACATCTATTTATTTATTAATTTAAAAAAATATTTGAATAAAATAATTTTAATAGTTAAAATATTAATAATTAATAATTAAAAAAATAAGAAAATTAAAAAAAAATAAGAATAATAAGATAAATAAGAAAATTAAGGAAAATAAGGAAAATATATAAGGAGAATAAGAATAAGGAAAATAAGAAAAATAAGGAGGATCAGGAGGATGAGAAAAATAAGGATAAGGATGAAAATAAAAAAATGAAAATAAGGATAAAAATAAGGATAATAATTTTTTATTAACCGGAAATCAATTGGAAATTTCCTTTCGGGCGGTCCAGAGGAAGATCGAATCTGGGACTGCTAGGGAGGGAGAATCTAAATAAAAAGTTTCAGGATTTCCAATTGTCCTGGTGCCTTCAGCTAGTACGAGCTAGCTAGCTTTCGCGATATCAAAATATTTCAATATTCCCACGATATAATTCTTATAACAACCTCCAAAATACCTATAATTCTTATAACAACCTCCAAAATACCTAAGGGCTTCTCTTTATCTGTTTACTATAATCTAAGGAAGTTTAAAGTCAAAACTTCCGACAATATGGACAGATGAAAAGCAGAGATAGGAAGAGTCAGAGAAAAGAAGAGAAGAAGAAAGAAAAAGTCTCAGAAGAAAGAAGATCCAGGTGCGCCAGAAGGTAGGAAACTCGCGAAACACTGTGTTTTTCGAAAGGTTTGTGGCTCCGGAGGGTCGAAAAGTAGGCTCGCTAAAGCGGCGGGTGCGGAGCCAGCTGGGCAGATGAGAGATGAAAAATTGCACGCCGTTATGGCGCGAAGCACATTTCGAAGTCAAAATATTCAAAACACACCAGCTTCGGACCGCCACGAAAAAGTGATACCAGGTCATACGAAGTGCTGCACCTGTCACGCAAAATCATCTCAGCAAACCTGAAGATCTGATGCTCCAAAATGCAACCCCTCTCAGGAAATCAGCGCCCGGACCTCCTAACATCTCTGATGAACATGTCTCTTGTACTGCGCCACGGAAAATGCATCTTTGCAGATCCTCTTCAAATGTCCCACGCCTGCCATCGTTTTTGGATGCTACAAAACCCTCACGTCTTGCTCACTTTTGACAAGGTGCACAACCCCTTGCACCTGCCACGCGAAACGACATCTGAACGTCCAAAAGTGGTCCGAACCCCTGGTGTTTTTAACGTTTTGACTTCGAAATGTGCTTCGCGCCACAACGGCATGCACTTTTTCAACATCTCAACTTCCAAAAGTAAAAATCGCAAAACACATTGGTACGAGGCCGTCAGCTCTGCACTCAACTTTCCATTTTTGAAGGAAGTCTCGCAGAATTGCTTCGTTTTTGATGTTGTCAACTCCAAAAAATGAGGAAGTCTCACAGAACCGCTGCGTTTTTGATGTTGCTAAGTTCAAAAACTGAGGAAGTCTCGCAGAATAGCTTCGATTTCAAGCTTGCAGATAGACAGATAGATAGAGAGACAACTACAACTGCAACTACAAGATACTACAAGTACCACTACACTACACTACACTACTACTACAACCACAAGTACAAATATATTGCGCTACATTACACAACACTAATTACACTAAGCTACACTAATTACATCTAATTACGCTGCACTACACAAATTACACTACAACTACAACAGCAGAAACTATTACAAAAGCAACTACTACAACAGCTACTACTGCTACTACTACTACTACTACCACCACCACTACCACCACCACAGCTACAACTACAATTACAGCTACACTACGTTATTACACTACAAAACACTAATTAAATTAAACTGCAGCACGTTACAGCTACAAATACAACTACAACTACAACTACATTACATTACACAACACTACACTACACTAATTACATTACATTACACTACAACTGCAACTACCACTACATTGCACTACACGCCACTACACTACAACTACAACTACACTACTTTAGACTACAATACACTAGACTACACTACACTATACCAATCTACAGTACACAACACTACGGTACACTGCAATACACTACACTAATTACACCAAACCACAACTACAACTGCAACTGCAACTACACTATATACACTAATTACACTACTTTACAACTACAACTTAAAACTACAACTCCACTACACTACAACTACAACTACACCTACAACTACAACTACAACTGCACTACACCACACTACATCCAGCAGTTGTGGTGAGGCGACCACTGCAACCATTGCAGCCATTCCAGAAAACACAACTCCAACCACCTTTCGGTCCATCAGTGGATTCGCTCTGCCATCCCTGATTCACAACGACCAACCTCTTCTATAGGTTTCCTATTTGAAACTTCCGCCACCGCCTTGTGCGGTACTACTGATATAGTAACATGTTGTTGTTGTTGTAGATAAATAAGTATATGTTATTTTTCTTGAATGTGTACGTTGATATCTATTGTCGCTATCCTCAACATAAGAATAAGGAATCTGAATTTAATTCTGTCTCTGTTCGAGGGTGGTCTGTGTCTAGATGTCCCTCTTTCAAGTCTGTCTTCAATTGCCCTTGCCGCCACCCTGCAAAAGAATGGGCGAAACTTGACGCTCTAGTCAGTTGATGGCAAATCAGCATGGCTGAATTCATGTTCCATGCTTATGACCAGCATCAATGAACAATGAACAACATGCATGACAAGTGCGTCCGACCAAGCAAGAACCCGAAATGCAGAAAAGATCAGAAAAGGCATTCCCCAGTGGCACCTTTCCCTGAGGAGGCTTGTAGATGCGACCTATCCAGGTGGCTTCAACAAGTGGTACATATCTACACCAAATGTCGCATCGATCTCCTGCAATCTATTCATGAAATCCAATTTGTGAACTCACTGCGTGAGCCTGTGATTCAAGTACCTGGGGCCTGAAGGCCTATGCAGGCATCCAAACCGAGAAATGTGGCCTACAATGGCCTACAGTTCTGTCGCACCTGGTCCCTGCAAGTGAATGAAAGAAAACAAAACAACCAATTTCTTGATCTGCGTGTGCGACGGCATGAAACAAACACCCACAGCACCTTCTGGGCTTGCTCGCAGCACCTTGTTGCGCACTCGCACCACGCGTCCGTGAATCGCACAGGAGACACCTAAGTTACAGGTTCAAATGGCTTTAAAGTGAGTGGCAAGAAAGGGATCAACATGGCACAACTTAGAAGGGCAAAAAGTCTTCAACGCCAGCAGAACAAACATGCAAAGGATTAGACCTTTGGATTGATGTAGACTGATCAACTATTTCTTGTTTTGTGGGATGGAAAACCGGCATCAGTCTCCGAGCGGACAAAGAGGAACTTGATAAAGACCGTCTTGACTGACGCTTTTGATGTTGGGATTCGTGGCTTTGAGCTTTGCCAGCCCGGATATGTTGACCCTGCCACGCTGAGGCACAGTAAAGCATCTTCATGTAGAGCTTTGGGAGCATGAAGGTCCTCAGGTTACAAAACCAATGTGAGCACAAACTCTCGTCCCAACCGAACGCGTATTTACCATCGCACAAACCTCCATAATTCACGGCAATCCATGTCCCAAGCCGTCCTCTTTTCGATGGTCTCCATCAACATTAAGCGACATCAAACAGTGGGATAACTACCTCTCAACACCAAGAAAAAGGCTAAAGGCGCCCTGGTCACAATTGATTGAAGGGGAACTTACAAGAAACCCAATTGTTTCTATATTGCCTTCAAATCAAGCCAATAATGAACATATCCATGTTCATACGGGATGTGTTGATGATATATCCCACTACAACCTCGAATATGGTTGGTTCTCTACCACCTCTCCGAATAGTAGAAATTTCAGATCCTGCCAAGGCTCTGATAGACCGAGGCTTCGCGCAAGTCACGCTGGGAGGAGGCATCCACCATGTTGCGAACCTGGAAGCGCTTGATGGCCTTGTCCTGCGTCAAGTAATGAAGATTTTAATGGGAAACTTATGGGAAAATCCCCCATGGATGGAAGCTTTAATGAGAGAATCCTCGATGAATGGGGGATGTTCCATTGCATGTCTAAGATCTGAATGAATTTGTGGGAATGGTCCAATTCAAATTCTATCTATGGGTATGGTCGAATTTCAACATCTCGTATATTCCAGGGGGATGCTTTCGCAACAAAGGTCCCGAGGTTTTAATGTTTCACTATTTTAGTGGTATAAACACAAGCGTCAACCATACCTTATTTTCTTCACCCTTCTGAGTCCTTTCGGAGCTCTTACATTATTTCTTTGAAGACTCGTGATTAAAGTGGATTAAACAGTGGGGTTTCTACCTCCTGCATGGTTACCCAGTGGCTCCTTCGGGACACAGCGGCAGCAGTTGGAGCATCGCACGATGGCCGTGTGGCCACGGCCGTGCTTGGATCGCCCGTTGTTGCGGCGTTTGGACGGCATCGTTTTTTGTACAGGGCAGGGACACCAAAACTTGCAGCGGAAACGGTAACGGAGAAAACATGCGGAGAACATGCTGAGCTATCCAAGTGACACAAGTCCTTTCCACATCTTGGACTAATGCAAGAGTGGGGATGGTCTGTTGATTCCGCTATTGGCTGACTCACCAGAGCTAGGCTGGTTGCGTGGGGTGAGGGACCGCCCGTTTTCAATGCCGAACGGCCATTACTTGGGGTGACTAATACAGACCCTTACAGTGCCAATCAATTCTTGTCGCGGGTGGATTAATTCCATCGTTTGCAAAGGATCTAACCAGCCCTCAGCTTCTATTTCGACAAACTAAACCTATCTCCTATCTCACAAGCTGGGCATGAACACAATATTGCTCTTACAGTGTGCATTTGAGGATGAAGAACAAAGAACGGCTGGAATGCTTTGTGGAATTGCCAGCAAGAGTTTGAGGGATGCGAATACCCACCCAGCTGGTATCTGAAATCTAGTAAACTGTAGAATTGTTTGGCCACACCTGTGCCACTTCTTTTTGCTCCTCCCAGACGGCCCTGGTCTTTGGGGCTAGGAACTTTGGCGATCTTTGGCGCACAATGCCGAGGTACGCGATTCCAGAACGAGTTCAAACACAAGTTGCGGCCATGTTAGCCTTGACTGCCTTGACTCTTCACTCCGGACAGCCAAATCTCCAACGAGACTGAGCATTCGGTCAGCCAAGTATTTACCAATGCCTGGAATGGCCTGGCGATCTCCAGAGTGCAATTTTTTGGGGCCAAACAAAACCGATGCTTCAAGAACTTCAAAAAGTGGCTGAAGTTTGGATTGCTTGTTACTTAGTGTTAAAAATGCAAAAAGGTTCATCAAACATTGCAATGTGTTGCCGGTTCCAAGGTTCCAGTCGCCCCACCTCCGCAGCGTCCGGTGACAACCCATGCAGCCCGTCCTTTTTAGCGGAACGTCAACCTGCGGGACGGGACGGGCGGAATGTCTGCAGAGTTATTGGCATCCAACAAAAAACGGATGCACAACAGCGTGCCGAATTGCCGCTTTCACCACAAAAAATGCACTGAAACTAAGTTCATGAGATCAGTTATACATATATATATATATATCAGAAGGCATCAAACCACTGGTCCGGTTTTTGAAGAAACCTAAAAATCCGATTTTCTAGTGTCCATCTGCAAGGCCTGGGAAAACCCTCCGATTTGCACGGGGCTACCCGCCCCACGAAGCAGAAGCTCGCTATACATTTGCTGACAGGTGCAAAAAGGGGACCCATCCTTCAAACCACCTATCCTTCAAGAATTCCAGGGATCGCAGTGCATCATACTCATATGTATTCATATGTTTCCCTGGTTTTCTTGGGTTTTTCTACTACATCGATTTGCAATCGTCAATACTTGTGCAAACATTTTCAAGGCGCATCTCGCTCCCTTTCAGCTCAATGCGCGAATTTGTTCCCTTGGCGCTCTTTCCCAAAAATAATTTCAACATGTCGGTGGGTCGAAATTGGGGGACCAACGGACACACAAAATTATTGATATTTTTGTGTTGAACCATAATCACCCCAACCTCCCCCAAATGCCTCTTCGCTCCGGCGATGACACCTGAAAGGCTTCAAAGTTATCACAAGCCATTGAGGCGTGACATAAGGCACCACAGCAGTGGATGCACTTTTGTCGAATGAAGCCCAGGGTTTGGTAAGTTGCAGGACAGTGATGAACTTCAGGTTTGTGTCACTGGGCAAGAACCAGGAGACTAATTGATCGCAGGTTCATATTTCAACTGTGGCCAAGGACTCTCACTTGCTCTCATCCGCAAATTAAAAAACTACAAAAACTTTTGAAAATCAAAGCAGCAAGGCCAGCAACGAGAACACGAATACCAAAATGATCCAAAATGCATCAAATGCTTTGTTTCTTTCCGACGTTGCTCTGGCGTTCACTCAGATCTTACCGCCTCAAGCTGCACAAGGACATGCTGCAACTCTTCGTGCAATTCTCTGGCAGAGTCCTGGCGTTGACAACTCAGGGACTCGGCAAAACTGTGGGGGTTAGGGGTGGTGCTCCGTACTTTTCTGGTTTGGGGTGGTCCGGGGCAGACGCGAAAAAGCGAAAAGTCGAAAAGTAGCTGTTGATTCTTAGGGGCGGAGCCCGAAAACCCGAAAAGTAGAAAAGCCGAAAAGTCGAAAAGTAGCTACTTTTCTCGAAAAGTCGAAAAGTAACTACTTTTCTCGAAAAGTAGCTACTTTTCTCGACAAGTAGCCACTTGTCTCGAAAAGTCAAAAACATGAAAATGAGATCCATGGGTATTCTTTGGATTAACTGCAGCTGTTGCACTGTGATTTTGAAGGTTGTTCCCTCCGACGGGGTGTTCACGCGCAGACACACTGCTGAATGTGCATTTTGTACTGTTTTTTACAGTGTTTTCTGCTTCTCTACAATGCTTCCTTGGGGGGGGCGGGGGGGGGCAGGAACAACTGATGTAACTGATGGTACAGGGGGGGGATGCTAACGTTCCATGTAACTTGCTCATGTTGTTGATGCTTCGCCACGCTGGGGTGGGGGGGATGTTAACGTTCCATGTAACTTGCTCATGTTGTTGATGCTTCGCCACGCTGGGGTGGGGGGATGGTAACGTTCCATGTAACTTGCTCATGCTGTTGATGCTTCGTGGGGGGGATGTTAACGTTCCATGTAACTTGCTCATGTTGTTGATGTTTCGCCACGCTGGGGTGGGGGGGATGTTAACGTTCCATGTAACTAGCCAAACTTCTGACTCAGCAAAGATGACAAACCAAGTCGGCCGCGCGTGAACAGGCCGTCCGACCGAGGTTGTTGTATCATGTTGTATCTTGTTTTTTTGTTGGGGCGCAGTTGTGCCACATGTTTAGCGTCTGTTTTATTTGTGGGAGGGTTTGTTTATGGTATCCAAGCGCATTGGAGAGTGAATGAGTCTGTCAACAGTTACCCCCACAATTTGGTACTGTCCTTGGTTCAAGTGGCGTTTAATTTTTCAAACCTAATACTTCTTTCTATGTTGTGATGCTAGCGTACTCGAATCCATGCAATCAGGTTTGAAATTATGAGAGGACATGATTTGCATGCATGATTGGATGTATCTTTTTAGCTTGCGGCTTTCAAACAATTGGAAAGGAATATGGCTAGGAACGACATGGTCCACGTTGCAGTCCCCAAGGGGAGGAAGAAGGTTGGCATCGCAGTCGGGCACTAAAACAGTCAAATTATAACTGTGAATGGAATTGCGAATTTCAAGGACGAGATGGGACAAAAGTGGACTAAATCAAAGAAGAAAATGTAGAAGTAAACACACAGAGGTTCAACCAGAACAGTCTGTCTGTCTTTGGGTGTCGAGAGAGAGAGAGATATATAATATATATATATATGGTTCCGTTTTGGAGGGCAAGATTTTTTTGGAGCACGCAGCATATTCACAAATGGGACCTTCCTTTTTCGGTTAGTCTTCTTGGCAAGCATTTTGCAAGCGCAAGGCAGAGTACAGGGCGTCTGCAAACAACAAAAACCGTTCAGAACGTTTGAACTGTTTTCGCCTAATTCTGAGAAAATTGTAAATCTTAAATTTGCTGGGAACAAGTTTCATCAACTCAGGGATTTTATTGTGAATGTAATGTGTCACATTGGGTCTAGAATTGCATGTAAACACAAAAACTTCAGTACTTGCGTACTGTACAGTGGGGAAACTAAAAATAGGAAAACAATTTGCTGACATGTTTTTGAGCTTTTTTGTAGGTAGTAGCTTTCCTACATTGTGTCAAAGTAGGTGGGCGTACGGCATATGCAGTGTGCAGTTTTGTCTAAAATTGTTTAATCTATATCGCTCGGATGTTGATGCGCCGTTTTCTTGCGCCACATGTGTGGCGACAATCCTAGATGGGGAAAGTCAATGTCATAGAGCGTTCCATATAGATGAATTGTATCGATGGTTTTTGGCCTGTCTTTACAACGCTGCACATGTTTCTTTTGTTTGGCAATCTTCTGGATGTGAAAGATAGAACTTCGTTTTTTCGTTTTTAAGCTGGGTGGAAGAATTGAACATGTTCGAGTGACAATAGTTTTGGGGTAGACACGAAAAGGTGATATGTTGTCAATGTGTGGTTCCAGCAAAATCCGCCCACACCGCTTTGGCGGTGAAGGCGTGCTTATTGGGGGGCAACAGCAACACTAAATGCTCAATGACATTTGTTAATATAGCAGTCGCTATATCAGCTTTAGCTGGGGGGGGGGGCCAAAAACGGTTTCGCACCGAGACCAGAATAGGGTGGTGTTTTCGATATTTTTCGAGGATTTTTGGGTGTCTGAGCGCAAGAGGGTATTGAAATGGAATTTTGGGTCATTTTGGTAGCTTTCCGGCAAGGGAAAAACGGCCAAAAATGAAAAAAACATTGTACATAGCAAGATTTTGCAGGGTTTTTGGATGCCAGAGCATTGAAAACACTGCAAAAACAAGTGTTTTGGACTGACGTTAGAGCCAAAAAACGTGTAAATGACCGTATGCTTGACTGGAAACATTACAAAAACACTGTCAAAAGCAATGTTTTGGAAGGATTTACTGCCTTTATGGCAAAAAACGTGTAAATTACCGTTTGTTTGACTGGAAACATTGGAAAAACACTGTCAAAAACCATGTTTTGGAAGGATTTCTTATTGAAACTTCTTAGCCTGAAGAGCCCCCACGGGGGGAAACCACCCTTAGCCCCTCTCACGGACCGAAATAAACCTGCGGTGTGGGCGGCCACCCCACGCGAAGCGGGGTGAATATCTGTGGGCTTAAGCGAGCAGATTGTGAGAATACGCAAAACGAAATTATGTTGGTTCACAGCGTGTGTTCCAGTCTTGGAAGAAAACAATTTGAACATAGGGAGGGCAGTCTGGATGGTAATCATTGGGTTTATTCTAAGCAGGGACCCGTGAGCAAAATATAGTTAGATCATTCCGGGTATTCCAGAAAAACTAAGGGGTACAAAAGGCACTGGCAAGTAGTACGGCGCCGCAGGGCGCCAAGTGCAAACACTTCCCACCATATAGATGTGGTTTCCCAAAAAATGTGGACAATAGATTGAATACATAGACTTCTTGGATTACTGTAGTCTGTGGGTGGTTTCTTCGACGTGGGACTTCCAAGATCAAAGGATGTTGTGCTTTCCATTGTTCCGGTTTATCTCTGTAGAGCATCGGCTAAGCAAGTATGAAAATCACTTTGTGGCGTTCTTCGGTCGCACTGCTTCAAAAACAATACGGAACAAGTAGGTCTTTCCAACTTGTTTCTCCAATGCGAAAACTGGCGAGCAGCTGCACTTGACTTTTGGTTCCTTGAACTGACGTTGCTGTCTAGGCCGAGTTTGCAGGACGTGTGGGTTCGCATATCCTTTTGTGTACCATTTGGTATCACCGCAGGACCTGTCCCTGCTTTGGCAGGGGCATACACGGCATATGATCCGGACTTCTTGATCCAAATTATTCTATTAATCCGAACTTGACATCACCTATTTCAAGCATACCACGCAGCTAGTCTTTGACATGAAGGTGATCCAACCATTTCGACAATCCGAGGCGTTCCAACGCATCCGACAGTTGGAACATACCGCAACCTTTGAAAGCAGCTGCATACTGAAGTCCTTGCAACCTTCAAAACCGATCCCCGACCATGACAACACGTTGAACTGTCCAAACTATCTTGACCTCCCCAACTACCCGGAACACTCCAATTGGTCAACGCACCATTCCAGCCATTCAACGGACTGATTGGTCATTACATTAGAACTAGAATAACCAAAGGAAGTTCAGAAGTGAAACTTCAGACAATATGGACAAATGGAAAAGCCAAGATGGGAAGAGCTACAGAAGAAAGAAGTGAGATAGGAGAAAGTCAGAGGAGAGAAGGTCAGACTACAACTACAACTACGGCCAAGCTACAACTACTGTACAACTACAACAACCAAACTACAACTAGAACAACAACTCAACCACAACCACAACTACTACCAAACTACAACTACAACTACTGCCAAAGTAAATGTGCAATCACGACCAAACATAAACAACAACAACAACAACAAAACCACAACAACAGCAACAACGACAACAGCAGCAGCAGCAGCAGCAGCAACAGTAACAACAGTAACAACAGTAACAACAGTAACATCAACAACAACAACAACAACAACCACGACGACGACGACGACGACTCCTGCTACTACTACTGCTACTACTACTCATACTACTACTACTACTACTACTACTACTACTACTACTACTACTACTACTACTACTACTCCTACTCCTACTCCTACTCCTACTACTACTACTACTACTACCACTACTACTACTACTACTACTACTCCTCCTACTCCTACTCCTACTCCTACTCCTACTCCTACTCCTACTCCTACTCCTACTCCTACTCCTACTCCTACTCCTACTCCTACTACACCTACAACTTCAACTATGTGACAAAAACATACAAAGACTATAGCTACAACAACTACAACTAGAACTACAACTGCAACAACAACTATAGCTGCGACTGCAACCACA
>CAMXCT020003888.1:49839-51057 GCA_947184155.2 Cladocopium goreaui
AAATCGCGGAAAGTCGAAAAACAGGAAAAACGCGAAAAGTAGAAAAGTAGAAAAGCGGAAAACTTCCAAATCTGTTTTTTTCTCGGAAATTCGAAAAATCGAAAAGTGGCTCCGTGCGCGAAAAGTCGAAAAACACGAAAAGTAGAAAAGTCGAAAAGGATCGCTTTTCTACTTTTCTACTTTTTGTATTTTTTGCACTTTTCTTGTTTTTCTACTTTTCTATTTTTCTACTTTTCTCACTTTTCTTATTTTTCTTATTTTTCTATTTTTCTTGCGAAAAACGAATGGCAAAAAACGTAAAGATTGCAAAAACCATCGTTTTTCTACTTTTTGACTTTTTGACTTTTCTCGTTTTTCTTGTTTTTCTTTTTTTCTTACTTTTCTCAACCAAAAACGTGCACGGACAAGAAGATACCAAACGTCACGTCTAACTGACTTAGCGGCAAAACAAGAGAAGATGCCGGACCCTTGGATTTGTTTAAGACCCCCCAAAAAAAAATAGAAATAGTCCCTATAGTTTTCCCCGAATTGTTAGATTTTGAGAGAAAGCCAAAACCATCCTTCCCCTCTACCCTGCTCAGCTGGGAGCTGCTCCTCATACAACCTTGCCAGTTTGCGCTGAGCCACGACCTGAAGTCGATGACAATTGAATATCCAACGGATGTTGTCCCCATTAAATCCCCATCATTGGTTGGGTTTGGGGTAAATCACCCTTGGTATTCCTATCATTGTTGGTTTTAAGTCGCTTCGCTAAACTTCTGAACCACTTACCCTCCATCAAGCCCGGCAAAGGATCCACCATTTATATGATTTTCCCGGCTATAAACCTCCATTTAGTTCGGAGATTTTCCCCTCTCAAGACCCATTACATCACCATTTGTGATAGGTAAAACATGGTAAAACCCCTTAAAACCTCCATTTTTCATAGGATTTCCCAGCTAGTCATCGAGATGAACCAAAGGCGGACCGAAGCACCGACGCCTGCGACTCCAGATCTTCAATCTCTTGCAGCGCTCGACGCTGCTGCTCTGCCTGGGAGATCACGGGTGGAGCCAGCTGGAAATTCAGGGATCACCATCCCCGGGTTTAGTAAAAACAGGTCAAAAACACAAAGAAAACCATGTTTGAAAGTCACCAAGTACTAAGTGGAGAAGATCAATTATGGAGCAATTGAGAGAAGAGAGAGTCGCAAAAGGAAGCTGGTTTGCATTTGCTGAG
>CAMXCT020003889.1:0-42983 GCA_947184155.2 Cladocopium goreaui
AGCATACTGTGCCCCGGAAGCACCCAGAGAGAACAGCCACATATGAGAGTGAAGTAGAGAGACGAGTACGAAAACAGATGGGACTTGAGTCCTGTCCCCAAAGCCACCAGAACGAAGAACACTGAGCAATGGAGAGAGAAGTGAGGAACGGGAGACAAGCAGATTCCTTTGACCGAAAGCACCCAGAGAGAAGAATCGCAATGGAGATAGAGAAGTAAGGAGACAAGTTGGGAACAGACAAGGAGACAAGTATGGAAACAAATGGGAGGCAAGAAGAATCCTTTGCCATCGAGCACCACGAAGAGTATCCTGTGCCCAGAAGCACCCAGGAAGAAGAACAGTAACAGGGAGGGACAAAAAGAAATGAAGAGGTCCTAAAGCCTAGACAAAACAGCGAGTAGGAAAAAATTGGCTGAAGAAGGACACAGATGGGAACACATGGGAGACAAGGGGAATCTTGGGTCCCAAAAGCGAGAACAACAGGAATGAGGAGAGAAGTGAAGAAAGCGCTGGGAAAGACCACAGGGACAAGGAAGGAAAGAAAGGAAAGAGGAGAAAAACTATCCTCTCCCTCCCAAATGCCGGAGACCTGGAAAGAAGCACGGTAGTGGAGAGAGAATACGGAGACAAGTTGGAGACACGTAGGAAGGTAAGTAGGGCAACATGTGGTAGAGACCGAGGGTAAGGGACATGTGGTAGAGACCGAGGGTAAGGGAATGTGACCTGAACAAAGGAAGAAAAGTTAAGGAGAAACACAAGAGGCCAGGAAATCCGTTCTTTCCCAAGCAGCAGCAGCAATGAGGAGGGAATTAAGGATACACGTTGGAGGGAACAAGGGAGGACAAGGGAGGACAAGTGAGGAACCAGAGAGAATCATGTGTCCAAATAAGCACCTAGAGAGAAGAACAGCAAGAGAGAGAGAGAGAGGAGAGAGAGAGAGAGAGAGAAAGAGAGAGAGAGAGAGAGAGAAGTAAGGGCATGAGTTGGAGAGAACAAGGCAAACAAGCACGGAGACAGACAGAGGACAAGGAGCATACTGTGCCCCGGAAGCACCCAGAGAGAACAGCCACATGTGAGAGTGAAGTAGAGAGACGAGTACGAAAACAGATGGGACTTGAGTTCTGTCCCCAAAGCCACAAGAACGAAGAACACTGAGCAATGGAGAGAGAAGTGAGGAACGGGAGACAAGGAGATTCCTTTGACCGAAAGCACCCAGAGAGAAGAATCGCAATGGAGATAGAGAAGTAAGGAGACAAGTTGGGAACAGACAAGGAGACAAGTATGGAAACAAATGGGAGGCAAGAAGAATCCTTTGCCATCGAGCACCACGAAGAGTATCCTGTGCCCAGAAGCACCCAGGAAGAAGAACAGTAACAGTGAGGGACAAAAAGAAATGAAGAGAGGAGACTGCAAGAAGGCGGTGACGGAAGGGACACGAATGAGGGACTCGGTAATGTTTATGGCCCCCAAAACCACCTGAAGGTCCTAAAGCCTAGACCACACAGCAAGTAGGAAAAAATTGGCTGAATAAGGACACAGATGGGAACACATGGGAGACAAGGGGAATCTTGGGTCCCAAAAGCGAGAACAACAGGAATGAGGAGAGAAGCGAAGAAAGCGCTGGGAAAGACTACAGGGACAAGGAAGGAAAGAAAGGAAAGAGGAGAAAAACTATCCTCTCCCTCCCAAATGCCGGAGACCTGGAAAGAAGCGCGGTAGTGGAGAGAGAATAAGGAGACAAGTTGGAGACAAGTAGGAAGGTAAGTAGGGTAACATGTGGTAGAGACCGAGGGTAAGGGAATGTGACCTGAACAAAGGAAGAAAAGTTAAGGAGAAACACAAGAGGCCAGGAAATCCATTCTTCCCCCAGCAGCAGCAATGGGGAGGGGATTAAGGATACACGTTGGAGGGAACAAGGGAGGACAAGGGAGGACAAGTGAGGAACCAGAGAGAATCATGTGTCCAAATAAGCACCTAGAGAGAAGAACAGCAAGAGAGAGAGAGAGAAAGAGAGAGAGAGAGAGAAGTAAGGGCACGAGTTGGAGAGAACAAGGGGGACAAGCACGGAGACAGACAGAGGACTAGGAGCATACTGTGCCCCGGAAGCACCCAGAGAGAACAGCCACATGTGAGAGTGAAGTAGAGAGACGAGTACGAAAACAGATGGGACTTGAGTCCTGTCCCCAAAGCCACCAGAACGAAGAACACTGAGCAATGGAGAGAGAAGTGAGGAACGGGAGACAAGCAGATTCCTTTGACCGAAAGCACCCAGAGAGAAGAATCGCAATGGAGATAGAGAAGTAAGGAGACAAGTTGGGAACAGACAAGGAGACAAGTATGGAAACCAATGGGAGGCAAGAAGAATCCTTTGCCATCGAGCACCACGAAGAGTATCCTGTGCCCAGAAGCACCCAGGAAGAAGAACAGTAACAGGGAGGGACAAAAAGAAATGAAGAGGTCCTAAAGCCTAGACAAAACAGCAAGTAGGAAAAAATTGGCTGAAGAAGGACACAGATGGGAACACATGGGAGACAAGGGGAATCTTGGGTCCCAAAAGCGAGAACAACAGGAATGAGGAGAGAAGTGAAGAAAGCGCTGGGAAAGACTACAGGGACAAGGAAGGAAAGAAAGGAAAGAGGAGAAAAACTATCCTCTCCGTCCCAAATGCCGGAGACCTGGAAAGAAGCACGGTAGTGGAGAGAGGATAAGGAGACAAGTTGGAGACAAGTAGGAAGGTAAGTAGGGTAACACGTGGTAGAGACTGAGGGTAAGGGAATGTGACCTGAACAAAGGAAAAAAGGCAGGGAGAAACACAAGAGGCCAGGAAATCCATTCTTCCCCCAGCAGCAGCAATGGGGAGGGGATTAAGGATACACGTTGGAGGGAACAAGAAAGGGCAAGTGAGGAACCGGAGAGAATCATGTGTCCAAATAAGCACCTAGAGAGAAGAACAGCAAGAGAGAGAGAGAGAAGTAAGGGCATGAGTTGGAGAGAACAAGGGGGACAAGCACATAGACAGACAGAGGACAAGGAGCATACTGTGCCCCGGAAGCACCCAGAGAGAACAGCCACATGTGAGAGTGAAGTAGAGAGACGAGTACGAAAACAGATGGGACTTGAGTCCTGTCCCAAAGCCACCAGAACGAAGAACACTGAGCAATGGAGAGAGAAGTGAGGAACGGGAGACAAGGGGAGATTCCTTTGACCGAAAGCACCCAGAGAGAAGAATCTCAATGGAGATAGAGAAATAAGGAGACAAGTTGGGAACAGACAAGGAGACAAGTATGGAAACAAATGGGATCAGAAAGGAGGACGGTCGCATTATACCAAAAGGTCCCTGCCACATATATATATATAATGTCACTCTGTAGAGAACCAGGATCCTTATTACAGTTCTAGAGGTCTGTTCACTGGTTCAAACCAGAAAATCCTCCGCCCCAATGAGACGGCCTTACACACAGGCTTGGGCTTCGTCTTTGCGTCTAGTACTCAGAATTTCTATGAAGGAGAAAGGGTGAGTCTGGTATTCAAGACATTAAATGTTGAAATGCAAAATAAAAGTCTGGAACTCTTGCTCGACACAAGCGAGAGTGCTCCACGAACAGTAAATGAGCACATGATGTAACGGTATACAGTCATACAGTACATATGTATGTATAGATATACATAGATAATTATATATATATACATGACATAGAACATCATAGAACGATGTGGATATTGGGGAAGCACTTCCCAAACAATCCCAATTTCCCGTACTTCAGTGAAGTCCTGGCGTACACGGCGAAAGTGCTTGCAAAGAGTGGCACCTAAAATGGGCACAAGACATACCCGGCCTGGTAAACTGTTACATAACTATGGAAAGATCCACCTTTTTTCATGGGAAAATCCACTATTTCTGTGGTCATTTTCAATAGCTATGTTAAATTACCAGAGGGTACAAGACAAACAAGGCATGGGTTCACATGTCGAGCTGCAGAACTTTCGCTCGAATCTATTCGACACTTAAATATCTTAAATCAGGCTCTGACGCCGAAGACCACTGCATGCTCCTGAAATATTCGACAAGTTTCAGTAGACGAAATGATGATTACTTGTGTCCTTATCATTCAGAAAGCTGGATGTGAGGGGACTGCAAGAGCCTTCTGGATATGGCAAAGGCGTACAAACTCCGCCGAGAAGCTCCATCACGTCATCGTGTCAAAAAAACGATTATCTTCCCAAGTTCCATTGAAGTAACATTTAAAAAATCAACAGAATATGCCTTTCGTCACTTGATGTTTGCCCCTGTCGGAAAAGACAAAAAAAAAATGTGGTCCTTGAAGCTGCTCATGGTTGAGTTCTTATCTATATAGACTTTTCACCAGAAATCCCTCACATCTTGCCCTGGATCCTGCTAAAGATGTGATCTTTGCTGGAGAGCGCCAGCTTCCAGGCAAATAATGCGTGCCTCAGAATTCCATGCAACCTCCATTCAAGCAAATAGTCTGAAAGTTCAAACTCAGGATGAGGCAGGACACCATTTTCATCAACGCAACATACATCCGGAGCCTTAAGTTTCTAAAGGGCATAAACACACTCTCCAGCAGAGCCAAGTTGAAGAGTCCAAGACTCCCAAATAAAGGCCCGCACGGAGTGCTAAGTGCATGCAAACAAGCTTCAGAGCCAGATCCTTTGCCTGAATCTGGCCAAATGTGTCATGCTCAGCCGAACTGCTCGACAGAAATGCCCAAAAAGCAACATAGCTGGCCTTCAGAGTCTCCTTTGATCAGGTGAACACTTGGGAATCGACGGCCACGCAGCTTAGATATGCTTAAAAAATGACAAAAACACAAATCACGAGCGTGCCATCCACAACTCCTGAATCTTCCTCGCCGGCACTGTCCACAACTGCAAATACGAAACCTTGGGCCACAACTACAATCAATTACAGTATAGAAAAAAACAATTATGCGGGTCTCAAAAAAAGATTGACTCTTTGACACCTAAAGCTGAGAAAGCCACCAAAAAAAGCAAGGTACCACAGCAGGTTTTTCTCCTGAACAAATCAAGACTACAGAATATTACGCTATGATCTTGGGACTGCCAATATGCAACCTTTTGACTGGACAGCTCGCTGGAACCCAAAGCAAGCGGCTTAAACGGTGGTTTCATTCTTCTAGAGAAGATTCCTACTTGGCAAATGGTTAGTCTGGGAAGTTTAATTCTGGTTCTTGAGGGTTCCAGATTGATGCCTGCCTGAACTTTGACGAAGAGAAGTGGAGTATCCTCATGGCCAGAAGCCAAGTCTTCAGGAAATTCGTGTACAACATGGACACGACGACATGACATGACACGTTTCGGCAAGAATCATCCCATAAGGCCACGAGAAGCAGTGCCGCCAGGATGGATCCTGCGAAAGTTTCCCGCGCAACTTGCCTACAATGGCATACAAAATATACAAATCCTCTGACAGAACAAGGCTTCAACCAGTGAAATTCGGGGGACTTCAAAGGCAAAACTGGGACCCATCCCAAGAATGGAAGAGACAAGAGGTTCCAAGCACGTCCTGAGATGAACTTGGCACACCGAAGCAAAGACTTGAGCACAGGCGAAGTGGGTTTTGTGGCATGGATGTACGCCTCCAGCAGTGCAAGCAGCATCAAGTAACAATGGGCATCAACGGCATCAACGGCATCAACGGCATTAACGGCATCAACCCCAAAAGAACCAAGTGGTATACAGCATACCGCTGACATCACGACAGCCACCAAAGCTCCGTCCTCTGCAGCTCCCTGAGCTGTACACATTCTGGCCTGGCTTCGGGCACTGAGGGTAGACCGGGACGATTAGAAGAAAAGACAACTCTGTTGGAACATGTTCTCAGGACCTGACATCAACCTGGTGGGGCAACTCGTTGTATTCTCGAAATGTCCAGTAGGCCTGAAATCAAAAGCAGGCTCTCTACCTGATTAGAATTGTCAATCTGTCAATCACGATCTTTCTGGACTTTACCTGTATGGATCGAATACCTCAGTCTCCTGCATAGTCGGACCACTGCTTCCTGAATGGCGATGTCCGCTGTGAACGAAACTCTTGGGCATGACCTTTCGCCAGGAGTGTCAGACAAGTTCTCATCTGTTCTTCCTTGCCTTAGACACAACAAATGAGGATATAATGACCCCTCGTTAAGCTGACGGCGCATGAAGAAGTAGACTCCAACAAACATTGAGACGGGAAGCAGCAGGACTAAATTGATCCTTGGCAAATCCGTGGATGCAATCGCTGAAGAGGAAAAACAACACAAGTAACATAAGCACCTCTGGAAAATGTAAAAGATGTACTGGAGTGTAAAAATAAAAGAAAAGAAGAACAAGTTGTACATGATAGATTATAATAGTAGTTGCAGCTGTGGAAATTCGGGCCTTATTTGGCAAACCATTTGTGTGAGTCTCTGACAGCGCAAGAAATCTAAACTTGCGTGCAAGCACCTGCGGTGCTTCAGCGCCAGCCGCACACATCAACACACACACACCATGTGCACAGATTGGTTGTGGTAGTGGCTTCTGACTTTCAAATCAAGTGCCTGCAAAAGCCCTCTGCTCCCAGCAGGCACTCACATTCTTTTGTATCAGGTGGCTTTGAAATCCTATCGTTGGACGGGTTGCACTAGCATCACGGACCTGCGTTGCCCATAGGAAAGATTCAACTCTCCTTTCTGTAGAGTTCTACACTGTTCATCGTTTCTAGACTCCTCTCAGTCACTTCACTCGTCATCCGCAGCTGCGGTAACATCCGCAGTCAACGTGTTCATGGCATCATCTGCCTCTGGGCGCATCATCTCGACACCAGCGTCATCACCGCCATCACCATGGAGCTCCATCAGCTTGGTAATGTCAAATTTGGGCTTCTTCAAAATCTTCACCTTCCGGATCAAACCTGATTGGTGTTTCAGTCACCCTTCAAAAATAAAATCTGTCGGCTGGGATCATCATCCCATGTAAGATGGTAAAAACAATGCAAATGCAAAGAAAAACGCTGAAAGCACCAACCAGAAACAATCCTTCAGAGGGAAGATCCCCTGGGTTTGCTTCTCAATTTCCTTGCCGATGGACTCCGGGATCAGCTTCTTCACAAGCTCTCGGAGCTGCACCTGGTTTGCAGACTTGGGAAATCATGAGAAAGAGACCATTTTGCAAAACCAAAAAGAATGAGAAGCAACAATAGCACAATATTGCCTGAGATCTGCAGTGGAAGCACCTTGCTCGCTTCTGCGGTCATAATCTCCACCATCTTTTTGCGAATCTTGCGAATCTGAGCTGACTGAGCATAGCAATTGGCTCTCACTTGGTCTGGACGACGCTTGGTGAAGGCAATGCAAAAGAGGCGGACCACGTAGCCGTCAGTTGTCTTGACATCAACGTGCGCCTCAATCAACGTCTGCCACTTTTTGATGAGGGAGCAAATCTTGTCACGGGTCAAAGTCATGCCATGGAAGTCGGTGAGGCAGCTGCGACCCTGGACCTCTTCGATGCAAAGCCTAATCTTCTTGGAGGCCTGATCCTCATCATTGTTCAGGTCCGCAAGATTCACCTAGCACCGTGCAGAGACTCGCATCAAGGATGAACTACTTTTGACTTCTGACAGCAAAAATCGCAAGCGGTTTGATCAGAGTCCGCAAATATTCATAATAATCATAATAAATCATCCCCGACGAACAGTATGAGCCGAACAGTACACACCGGGCCTCCAACACGCGGCCTTTCAGCTCCTCTGTGGCAATCTTGGTTCCTTGAGTTCGAGACACCAAGGTCTTACCGCAGTTTCTCACGCTGAACATGCTGGGGGCCTTGATGTCATACCACTCCTTCCGAAGGAAAGGATCGCCCGCCTTCTTCTTACCGCCTTTTTTCCCACCCTTGGTGAGTCGCTTGTTCTTTCCAACCGCCATGGCGAAGGACTTGGATCAAGGATTTACCACCTATACCGTCTTGGAGCCCAAATGCCAAAGCCCGAGGGTAGGAGCAAGGAATGCCAAGCTTTAGTTCAAATCGTCCAAGCCTGAATAGGTTGGTTGCAAATATTTTAGAAAAACTTGGACAACTTTGACAACTTGGACAACTAGGTGCAACAAGGCCTCGGGTCTGTCGAGGAATTCTTGCCGCAGTCTGCCACGATGATCCAAGGCTTCTGCCTGCAGGTCTCCACCGACAGTGGCCAAGGATGGCCAAGGATTTGCCCAAGGTCCAAAGCTACGAAAGCTACGAAAGCTACGGGTTTCGCTGCGAAAGCTGCGGCCCTGACTCCAACAGGTGGGAAGATCGCCAGCAAAATGTTCCAGAGAGGTGCCTTGGTGTACACCTCGGTGGCAAAGACATGCGAAGATATGCGAGGATATGCGAACAAAGCGGTAAACTCCAGCTGAAGAATCTGAAAACCGGAGTCAATGTCCTGGGCGAATCTATGCACGTTCTTGAGCTACGGACAAGCCGACGGGGAATCCAACTGGGCAAATTCTTCGTGAATGCCTCAGATACTGCAGGCGATCGTGACTCAAGAATAAAGAGTTCAAATACCCAAATTTCTTGCTTGACATTGCTAGTGAACCTGAGAATCACGCATCATGGTCCGTAAGCCCAATGATAAAGTTGTCCTGACCAGGAAGACGATCAGGTGGCCTCACCTCTTGGGACAACTTACAAAGCTGCAGGGTGCAGAATCTCCTGTCGCATGATGATATTGGTGATTTCCAATGCGGTAAGCTCCTCTTGCACAATGCAGAGACGAGTCTCCTGCGATCCGAAAGTGAGAAATCGTTCATCCACTGTGAATCTGAGTACGCTTCGAATAAGAATCTCGACTACACACGCACAGTTTGAAACCCACCCATGCCTCTTGCCTTTTGACATTGCACCAGTCTGGACACCACTTCAGACCACAGCATTGTCTCCAAACTCTCATCGGAGACAATACCGAGCTGCTCCTCCACACAGCTTCACTTGATTCAAATGAGCAAAGACAGAATGAATCAAACGAACCCCACCAGTCGAGACCCATTTACAGCACAGATCAACCTGCTGTGTATGTAGGTACGTACTACTTATATACATACATATGTCAAGGTAATGGTTTTGAGATCTTGATAGATATAGATGTACAGTATATATGTACATCTGTCTGTACTCCTGACTTTGTCACAAATCATGTACTCCTTGTAGAAGCTTCTCATCTGACACGCTTGCATGCAGACTAAAACCATCTGATATACCTCATGGTGCAGCAAAAAGGCCACCTTTGTGTATACAGTATACATGTAAAACAAAATTACGAAATTGTTAAGATCAGATCCCCGTCACGGCACACTGTTTGACAATTTTATACAGTTTTGGGAAGCAGTAATGGGGCAAATGAATCGATGCCATCCCGATTTCCAAATGCAAAGCAATTTCATACTGTATGATGCAAAAATCCGAATCTCCGAGGTGCATTGAAGCCCCAGTACAAACTGAATATCAAAGTGGAAAGCAGCACCTCAGTCCATCCCAATTTGCTGCTTGCAACATTCAGATCCAAAGCATTTTGTGTTTCCTGAGGTAGCCACAAGCCAGCGACGGAGTCCCAGATTCTGCCAATGCCATGCATACCAAATCGACAAAGACTGGCAAGACCTGACATTGGGATCAAAAATATTTGATTTTTTTACACAACGATCAAAGCTCTCACAGATTCAGATAGGTCAAGAATTCTAAGGATTTCGCTCCTCGGAATCACAGGACAAGATAGCCTCCCAATCGATGAGGAACAGCCTCAGTGGCAAGTAGCACAGCTGCAACACACGCAAACAAAAATATTTCTGCATCAAAATCACAAGCATCAAAACCAATTGCGGTTCACGATCATGAAAACCTGTGAGTGCGACAAAACAAACGAGAACACAATGGTGAAGCTGAGAGCAATAATGTGCCTCGGCAACACACAAAGTCATCGATACATGTCGAGCAAAAGATTTGAAAAATTATGGATCAGAAACTAAGCCCTTGCACGAAACGTGAAGCGCAACAATGCCACGAAAACCTTTTACCTGACCAAAGATCACGAGTGAAGAGACTGCTGGCAAAGTAACATTTGTGAATGATCATGTGCCTCGAAATATTGATAAAATCCCTCCAAGAATTTCTGGAGGTCCTGTGGTGCTTGCCAACCTCAAGATCTGATAAAGAACCCGCCAAGAAAAAAAACAAATTATGCAATAAACTGAAAATCACCAAGGCGAAAACCAATAGTTGAGATTGGCGGCACCCTCAGTCACACATTTGTTGGTGCACATCAGTTTGGTGGCCTCTGTTCAACAATTTGACTGAATTTTCAGCGCACTGACTGAGCCCTGAACCCATCAGACAATGGTTGGTACATTTTGATTGTTAACTAACCGCACTCATGAACATCAATGTTTTTGGACCATCATGTGGATGGTTGAAGTTTGAAATTGAGGCGGCTATTGTTCAATATCATGTTGGCCCCATGGATGGTTGAATATCGTCTGTATCAACTGGCCTGGCAGAAACTACGATGCGCAATAGTCGAACAAATTTGTTGTGATTAAAAAAATTGGGTTTTTGCATTGCCATCCATTTGCCCTATTGTTTGCTGCCGCTACCTCACTATGTTCAGATAGTCATGCGAGTCTCAATCAATAAATTTGATTAAATTTGCACGTTTCAGAGGCACCTTGAGCACGAAAACCTTGAATCCAAACCAAACAACCCCCTGAAAACATGGTGCAAGTGGGTGTTCTGCCGTGATAAAAATGGTCTGACATGCATGCATTTCTCACATGCAAAAAATGTAACATGATCCCAGTTCCAAGGAGGCAAAAATTTGCACTTAGTCGCCAAATGAAAATACATTACACTCGAGACAAGATGTCTATGTTCCCTTCCCGAAAATAAACATTGGTATCCTATGTTTTGATTGTTTGATCCACATCCGTCGGACGGTTTGGCAGACATTGAAGGTTTAGTCGCATGAATTCTGAAGTTGTTTCGTTCAATTCCTTGTTGTGATGTTGCTGTGTACAACGCGTGCTCACAAAGAGCAGACCGGTAGTGTCCGTTTCAACCAAAGAATCATGGTGGCCATGAAAGCATGTGCACAAACTAAACTCAATACATTTTTGTTTTGAAAACCAAACGATGCCCCAAAGTGCAACCATGCAACTCATACCCTGCTATCCAACAATACAAAACGGACTCACACATGCTCTTGATCCATCCACCTTTTTTGCAATTCTACGGCGGCTTTTTTGTTCCATGTTTCAAAACTCATAAGTTCGCCAACTGGAATGGACAAGAAACTAACGGACGCACAAACTCTTTTTCCATGGGGGATATCAACATCTGGTTTCCCCCATTTCTCACGTTGTATGCCCCAATCCGCAAGCTGACCACTTCTTGCAGGATTGCCCGCTGTTTTTGGATGAAGAATAGTTTTATGATTTTTTTTGATAAGGTTTGGGATTTTGTTGTGGATTTTTTTCCTGGTACCATTTGCCTTGTATTTGCAACAGTTTGGAACTGAACCTGTCATTTTGCATGGTATTTGCTACGTTTTGGCACGTTCACCTTCCATTTTGCATGGTATTTACTATATTTGTGGCACTTCAACCTCCCAGTTGCGGTATTTATTATATGTTGGTGGTTCAAATGTTCATGTGGGTTTTTTTAGGGATCTTTAGGGTGTCATTTACGGATTTTTGTGTTTTTCCAGGGTTTCATGTATGGTTTCCTTCGGGTTTTCATTTAAGATGTTATTTCGGTTTTCTTTAGAATTTCATCTACCGGTAGTGCCGCACAAGGCGGCGGCGGAAGTTTCAGAATAGGAAACCTATAGGAAAGCTTGGTTGTTGCGAATCACGGATGGCAGAGCGAATCCACTGATGGACTGAAAAGTGGTTGGAGTTGTCTATTTTGGAGTGGTTACAATGGTTGCAATGGTCACCTCGTCAGTCACCTCACCCACAACTGCGGATGTAGAGTGGTGTAGCGCAGCTGTAGTTGTAGCTGTAGGGTAGTGCAGTTGTAATTGTGGTGTAGTGTAAATAGTGTAGTGTAGTTGCAGATGCATTTGTGGTGGTGTAATGGGCGTAATGCAATGTAGCGTAGGGAAGTGTAGTGTAGTCTAGTGCAGCCTAAAGAAGCCTAGTTGTAGTTGTGGTTGTAGTTGTAGTTAGTGCAGGGTAGTGTAGTGTAGTGTAGTGTAGTGTAGTGTAGTGTAGAGTAGTGTGGTGCGGTGTGGTGTGGTGTGGTGTAGTGTAGTGTAGTGTGATGTAGTGTAGTGTAGTGCAGTGCAGTGCAGTGCAGTGTGGTGTGGTGTGGTGTAGTGTTATATAGTGTAGTGTAGTGTAGTGTAGTGTACTGTAGTTGCAGTGTAGCGGTAGTTGTAGTTGTAGTTATGTAGTTTGTGTAGTGTAGTGTCGTGTAGCGTAGCGTAGCTTTGCGTAGTGTAGTGTAGCGTAGCGTAGCGTAAGTGTAGTGTAGTGTAGTGTAGTGTAGTGTAGTGTAATGTAGTGTAGCGTAGTGTAGTGTAGTGGAGTGGAGTGGAGTGCAGTGGAGTCGAGTGGAGCGGAGCGGAGTGGAGTGGAGTGGAATGGAGTGGAGTGGGGTGGAGTGGAGTGGAGTGGAGTGGGGTGTAGTGTAGTGTAGTGTAGTGGAGTGGAGTGGAGTGGAGTGGAGTGTAGTGTAGTGAAATGTAATTAGCGTAGTGCATTGTGGTGTAGCGTAATGTTAAACTGTTAGTTGTAGCTGTTGTTGTTGTTGTTGTTGCTGTCTTTAGCGTAGTATAATGCAGTGTACTGTACCGCAATCCAACTCGTATAGTGTAATGTAATTAGCGTGTGTAGTGTAATATACTGTAGTTGTAGTTGTAGCCGTAGCTGAAGTGTAGTGTAATTGAGTGTAGTGTAGTGTAGTGAAGTGTAGTGTAGTGAAATGTAGTGAAATGTAAGTAGCGTAGTGTAGTCTAGTGTTGTGTAGTGTAGTGTAGTATAATGTAATTAGTGTAGTGTAGAGCAATGTAGTGTGGTTGTAGCTGTAGTTGTAGTTGTAGTTAGTTAGTGTAGTGTAGTGTAGTGTAGTGTAGCTGTAGTGTAGTGTAGTGTAGGGTAGGGTAGTGTAGTGTAGCGTAGCGTAGTGTAGTGTAGTGTAGTGTGTCTAGTGTAGTGTGTCTAGTGTAGTGTAGTGTAGCGTAGCGTAGCGTAGCGTAGTGTAGTGTAGTGTAGTGTGTGTTGTGTAGTGTAGTGTAGTGTAGTGTAGTGGAGTGGAGTGGAGTGGAGTGGAGTGGAGTGGAGTGGAGTGCAGTGCAGTGCAGTGCAGTGCAGTGCAGTGCAGTGGCAGTGCAGTGCAGTGCAGTGCAGTGTAGTGTAGGGTAGTGTAGTGTACGGTAGTGTAGCGTACGGTAGTGTACGGTAGTGTACGGTAGTGTACGGTAGTGTACGGTAGTGTACTGTAGTGTGCTGTAGTGTACTGTAGTGTACTGTAGTGTACTGTAGTGTACTGTAGTGTACTATAGTGTACTGTAGTGTACTGTAGTGTACTGTAGTGTACTGTAGTGTACTGCAGTGTACTGTAGTGTACTGTAGTGTACTGTAGTGTACTGTAGTGTAATGTACTGTAGTGTCGTGTTGTGTCGTGTCGTGTCGTGTCGTGTCCTGTTGTGTCGTGTCGTGTCATGTCATTAGTGTAGTGTAGTGTAGTGTAGTTCTAGTTCTAATTCTGGTCGTAGGTTGTAGTTGTAGTTGTAGTTGTTGTAGGTTCTAGTTGTTGTAGGTTGTAGTTGTTGTAGGTTGTAGTAGTTGTAGTAGTTGTAGCAGTTGTAGTAGTTGTAGTAGTTGTAGTAGTTGTAGTTGTAGTAGTGGTAGTAGTTGTTGTTGCTGTAGTGTAGTGTAGTGTAGTGTAGCGTAGTGTAGTGTAGTGTAGTGTAGTTTGGTGTAGTGTACTGTAGTGTACTGTAGTGTACTGTAGTGTACGGTAGTGTACTGTAGTGTACTGTAGTGTACTGTAGTGTACTGTTGTGTACTGTAGTGTACTGTAGTGTACTGTAGTGTACCGTAGTGTACTGTAGTGTACTGTAGCGTACTGTAGTGTACTGTAGTGTACTGTAGTGTACTGTAGTGTACTGTAGTGTACTGTAGTGTACTGTAGTGTCGTGTTGTGTCGTGTCGTGTCGTGTCCTGTCGTGTCGTCGTGTCGTGTCGTATCGTGTCCTGTCGTGTCATGTCATTGGTGTAGTGTAGCGTAGTGTAGTGTAGTGTAGTGTAGTGGTGTGGTGTGGTTGTAAAGGTGCAAAATCCGTTGTGCCTGCCACGCAAAAGGACACTCGAACGTCCAAAAGTGCTCCAAACCCCTCAATCTTTTCCACTTTTGACTTCCAAATGTGCTTCGCGCCACAACGGTGTTTCGACATCTCAATTTCCAAAAGTGGTCCGAGCATGGTGTGCTTTGTACATTTTGACTTCCAAATGTGCTTCGCGTCACAACGGTGTGCACTTTTTGGACATCTCAACTTCCAAAAGTGCTCCGAACCTAGTATGTTTTGCACATTTTGACTTCGAAATGTGCTTCGTGCCAAAACAGCGTGCAATTTGTCATCTTTTATCTGGCTCCGCACCCGCTGCTTTAGCGAGCCTACTTTTCGACCCTCCGGAGCCACAAATCATTGGAAAAGATCAGAGAAGAGAAAGAGTCAGAAGAAAGAAGATGCAGGTGCGCAAAAAGGTAGCAAAGTCGCGAAACACGGCGTTATTTTTCTTCCCTGGCTCTTCCCACCTCTGCTTTTCCATCTGTCCATATTGTCGGAAGTTTGAAAACTTCCTTCGACAATATGTTTAGGGTTTCATTTAAGGTGTCTTTTAGGGTATCTTTAAAGCTTCATTAAGGGTTTCATTCAAGGTTTGTTCAGGGTTTCAGTTAGGGTTTATTTAGGGTTCCATCTAAGGTTTCATTCGGGGCTTCTTTAAGGTGTCATTTAGGGTATCTTCAGTTTTTTCTTTAAGGTTTCTTCAGGGTGTCATTGATATAGAAAATTTCTAGGGTTTCTTTAGGGTGTCATTGAAGGTATTAAGGTTCCTTTAGGGTCTCATTTAAGATTACCAAAGGAAGTTTAGATGTCTAAACTCCGTAGTACGGACAATGGAAATGTGAAGTAGGGATGTGAAGAGAGTGGAGATGTCAAGAGATGTGAAGAGATGTGAAGAGATGTGAAGAGATGTGAAGAGATGTGAAGAGATGTGAAGAGATGTGAAGAGATGTGAAGAGATGTGAAGAGATGTGAAGAGATGTGAAGAGCTGAAGAGACGTGAAGAGACGTGAAGAGGTGTGAAGCGAAGAGTCAACGTGCTTCGTCAAGGATGCTTGGAAGGTAGAAATTGCACGAAACCCTCTGTTTTCTCGCAATATATATGGTTCCCGGCCTCGATGTGGGGAACCCTGTTTGCGCGATGGGTGCGGCGAGCGCTCGGTTTGCGCTTGGATGGTGCAAAAGCGGTCCCCATTGTGAATGCTGCGTGGACTACATCTGTTGGCGATTGCTGTGTTGGTCGACGTAATTCTATGGTGATTTGCAAGGCAGTGATGGCAGATCGCATTGGAATTGCTTCCTATTGGTGATGCTTGGACGGTAGAAATCGCACGAAACCCTTTGTTTGGTAAAACTTTGACACACAAAGTTAGATCGCGAAAGCCGCTTTCAAACCTCTCGTGCACAAAGTAAACCCAAACCAAAACAAGACAAACAGTCGGAGTTTCGCGTTTCTGCAATCTCAGAACTCTCCCAGGCCGTCTCACGGTGACACACTCACACACTTTTCGCTCACGCGATTCTTGAGCCACTTGAGTCAACGTTCACGTTGACAAAACAGTTCAGAACACAGAAACTAAGTCAAGTGAGCTTTTGTGGGATGAGCAAACTGGATTCCAGTCCAAGTAGGGACAGTCCAAAAACTATACAAATCTAGTCTGACAAAAACGATTTCGTCCAATCTAGAGATGTGTCAAACAGGTTCAAGGTGGACATTCATTACATAACTAGTTATATCACATACAAGAGATATAACCAAGCCATAAAACGCAAACACACAAATATATATATATTTATATTTACAAAAACGTTCAAATAAGTTACAAAACTTTCCAATAATCGACAGCTTGAATTCCCCACGAAATCACTCGCGCTTATTCAGTATTCTCTTTTTGCATTGCTGGATAATTTGTCAAGCGAAGATCTGACCGTTTGATCCAAACAATGTTGTCAATGGATCCCAATTCCCCCCGAATGTCTTAGACATAAAGGGGTACACGCAGGTGAAATTCGTGAATTCATGAATTCGATATGGGAGTCTGCTACGGCGAATGCGACGGATGCACAGGTCTGGAATGCGAAAGCCAATGTCGGACTGGAGACACTACGGAGTGTCACAAACGAGATATCCAATGTTCGGAATCTAAGAGTCTCAGGAAGGAAATGCACAACATCAGGAAGTGCTGTACATAGCGCCGGAATCATCTGATGCTGATACAGAAATTCGAAAAACATCAGGATAACGCAGAGTGATATCACCAAAAGAGGTGTGGTGGGGGGAAAAAAAATTAAAAGTTGAAAGCAACAGCAAACGCAGTTATGTTATGAATGCCACCTTGAGCCAAAATGTAGTGGTCATAATATTTCATGAAATGCCCCCTACAAACAACACTGAACGAGTACAGTAATAGTTCAAGGTGGACATTCATTACATAACTAGTTATATCACATACAAGAGATATAACCAAGCCATAAAACGCAAACGCACAAATATATATATATATATTTATTTATTTATAAAAACGTTCAAATAAGTTACAAAACTTTCCAATAATCGACAGCTTGAATTCCCCACGAAATCACTCGCGCTTATTCAGTATTCTCTTTTTGCATTGCTGGATAATTTGTCAAGCGAAGATCTGACCGTTTGATCCAAACAATGTTGTCAATGGATCTCAATTCCCCTCAAACAACTATTGACAACTTGAATGGATAAGACCGCCAACACAAACCCCTTATAACAAGTGGGATTATCCAGCAATACGCAAAAAGAAAAAAATTGGCAATGGCCTGCAACTACGACCCTGGAAGTTTCCAAGGAATCCATGCGGATGAGGGAACAAGTTTCGGCATCCTGTCAAGTTTCCACAAGGTCGAAAGCTGAAGTTCGATACGGTCTTTGAGAAGAAAATTGCAAGGTGGGTCACCTGAGTTGGTCCATCGACTGAGGGCATCTGCATAAGTATTGTCCTTGCCTGGAATATGGTTTACTTCAACTTCCACGTGGGATGTGGAATGAGCAAACATAGTTTTTCCAAAAACAAGGCCAGGGGTAAATTTTGTCGTAAATAATTTATTGGACACGGCCTCGGCGCCAGTGTTATCAGAAAGAGTAGGGATCTTAATGGGAATGCGAGCGCCGGGAAATTGCTGAATCGTGATAAACACCAAAGCAATTTGAGCCAATGTCTCAAGAGAAGCAATGTCTTTTTGTAAATCTTCATGGATCGGAATATTCAGAGATTTAAAATCGGAATGCTGCAATTGAAGGCTGAACCAAGTGCATGCGCCGGATGGCAAAAAGATGGCACCACCGATGCCAGCTTTACTACCAGCTGCATAGGCATCAGCAACGCATAATCCCTGCCAAACAGGTTTTGGCCACATTGATCGCACTGGAGAAAGATTTTGGAGCCATTGAGAATACAAATGTAAAATCCGAATGGATGATGATGACAGTTTCCTTTTGGAGGAATTAGGATCTCTAATTCTTAAGCAAATCCGTTTATCGGAAAGTAAACAATTCTGCAAATCTAACTTGGTGGACACTGCATGGTGTCGCACTTGCACCAAATGGCCTTGGACTGGGATCGCAGTATGTGGCGGTTTGGATGTGAAAATGAGGTCATCAGAGATGCATGCAAGGATTTGATCCCCATTACCGGGGTCTACTGAAAACTGTGAAGCCGGAATCGAATGGAGGTCTCGATACAAATTATGCAGCCAAATACGCATGTCCGGCCATAGCTGGGTAACCCATAAGGCTAGTCCTAATTTTTTTTCCAAAGTCTTGCGAGAACAATGGGATGAGGATTGCAATTTTTGTAGCAAGTCCAACAGTTTCTGGCGTTTGGACTCGGGCAATGAAACGAAACCTGATCGGATATGGAATGACCAACCAATCCAGACAATGCATGATCCAAGCTCACATTTTTTCCATGAAATCGGTAAACCTGTCAACAAGCAAAGTATCGCAATCACTGCAGCACTAAGTCCAATTATGGTTGTTTCTTGAATCCAATGAAGGTCATCTACGTACAAAAAAGTTGCGTGAGGAAGGAAGCATAACCGGTGAAATAACCGCTGGTAAACACCCCCAAGACGTGACCAAAAATGAGCAGATACCACCGCTCCGAATGGGCAATTTTTGTAAAAGAAAATCTTTCCTTGGAACTGAAAACACAGATAGCCTCTATCTTTGGGGTGGACTGCCACCTGTTTGTGAGCGCTCTTCACGTCAAAAGACACCCCGGATAATTCTTTATTTGATTGTCTAAGGGGATATGATCTCAAGACGTCCCTGGCGGTAGGGAGGTGGGCTTTTTCAGGAACTTTACACTGTGGATTGACACCGCATACGGTGGAGTCAAGGACTAAACGTGGTGGACGGCTGTCGCTAAGTGCCAGACCGAGGCGACCTATGGCTAAACCTTTGCCAAAAAATTGTTGAGCATCCTCCAGGTTACCTGGAAATTGTTCAACCCATCCGGAATCCACCTCTTTTTGAATGAGTTCACGAACTGTCTCAGGGTCGTCTTCAGCGGAACTCCAGTTGGTATGATGCACCGATAGCAAAGGTGGATCAAACTCAGTTGAAGGGGGCTGCAACGGAAAGCGCTTGGAAGGGGCGATATTTTCATTAATACCTAATGGCACGCCCTCGATTAGATACGGAAACAAGTCAGTGTCTGGATCCTCCATGCACTGACAGAGACGCTGCAAAATGAACAATGCAATATTCTGATCTTTAGGAATGGTCCAGTCTGGCACATGGCCTTGGGCAATAAGGAATTCATCCAAAAAACGTCTAAATGGTGCAAGTCGCTCCATCGAAAACGGAGGAAACTCCGATCTGCTGGCAAAAGCACTAAGGATTACTTTATCAAATCTATTATCCATGATATGGGAGAAAAAAATTTGCCTGAGAGTTTTAAAACAGTCTTCATAGGAATGCTGCGCACTCCAGTCTGCTTTGGAGGCAAAAGCGCCCCCATCCTGCCTGGGGAAAGGTGGATACGCAAGGGATTTGACTGGCAAATCCGCCCGCACCGAAGGTGCTGGGGCGTGATCTTCCGGATGGCACTGGTAAAAGGTTACAACTTTACCTGGGGGGGGGGGCATTTTTCGGCCAAAACGTCCTGTTTTTGATAGGTCGTGACGCTCGCCTTCAAAAAACACTATAAAAAACAGTACGGAAGACACCTGTTCGTGAACGCGCCCGTCCAAAATCGGCAAGCGAAAAGTGAAAAAACACCGTGTTTTTCAACTTTTTGACCTCAATTTTTTGGTTTGCAACATCTTTTTTGCGGTTCCGCAGGTAGCCGGGCCCGGAGGCGGATTTTTGAGTTTTTGGACCCGTTTTCGGACTGATTTTCGTCGTTTTGTGATAGCAGAAACACTTGTTTTTACAGTGTTTTTCTGTTTTCTGCATGCTTCACGGCTAGCTTCAAAACTTCCACAAACCTCGCAAATTACACTGTTTTATGTTACGGTGTGAATGAAAACATCGTAAATACAGTGTCAAAAAAATTACAGTGTTTTTGGCCACCTGACCCTCAAAAACCATGTATTTGCAGTGTTTTCTGCTTCTCACCGCGCAAAAACACTGTAAATAACAGCAATTTCGCCGTTTTTTCATGTTTTTCGTTATTTTTTGAACTGCGTTGGTCCGCTACACATGGCTATCAAATTCTTCGCCTTTTTTCCGACAATCAGTACTTTCGGATGTTTTTGGTCTCAATGGCCGACATCATTGGCAGTCACTGAGCGGCTGCCCAACAATGCGGTGCGAGATATTGGTCCAAATGGGAAAGTGCAATAGTGGTGCCATTGGTTGTAAGTAATGGAAGAATCAGCTCAGCAAACTTCGCAGCTAACAAGGTGGATATTGGGCCGTATCACGGCTAAGGAAATGTCCTTCAGGTGCAAGGGCGCCTGCTATTTGTTGAGTGCCGTTCGGATGGGGACAAGACCCACGCAAGTTTCTCAATGTCAGAAAATGTGGATGCTAACAACCATGTTTTACTCCAATCTCTGCCGTAACCACAAGCGGAAATGGAAACGCAACTACAGGTCTCCTGCTGGAGGTGGACAAAGCTCATCCCAGCTCATAGCCGAAGCTGGTTGTTCGAGGTGACCATGTCCCCCAGAAGATGTTCCTAATCTGATACAAATTATACATCGCTCTAGCATGATACTACTCTCTTGGACACGCAACAACTGCGCGCTCGTCAGGTCTGGACGACCGTGCAAAAACTCGGGAGTTCTCAAAGCGGGAGGTCCACTTGGTCTCAGCTTTAAACGAGAATATTCGCAACAGCTGGGAGAAGCCTCAGCGTAAGCAACGATTCCTGAAGCACAAACTCGAAGTAGGCTCTCGTAGCACTAATTGTCCAACAAAGCATCCATAGAATGGATGAGGATATCAAACTGCAAAATATCCCCTGAAAGCTGCCTCACCGCTGCTGACAAGGGGGCATGGAGCCCGCAACAAATATCAAGAAAAATCCTGTATTGAAGAGACGGTCGATGATGAATTGCAGTTGATGGTACTGGACTGGGTATGGATTCAACCGGGACTGTCTGGAGAGTCGAATCCTGAGCTAATGCAAACTCTTCCACTTCATCATCATGCAATGGTGAAACCTCATGCAATGTGTTGTCTTGGACAACTTGTGAAACTGTCGCTGGTGATGTGAATGTTTCCTGTCCACTTGAACTCTGTATCAATGAGACGTCACCTATAGTATCGAAAGCATCCATACCAAGTCAGTGTGGAGTCTTTTCTTGTCAACCAATGCTCCATGATTTTTGCCACAAGCACTGTCGCCAACAGGATAGGCACATCCATGATGAAACTTGCAATTGTCATTGAGATTGCATTTGCCTGACTGGAATCTCATGCACAGGCTGTTTCTTGTCACCCTTGACAACCATCTCTGTGAGCCATTGAACCCGATTGGATTTTCCTTTGGATTTTTCTTTTGAAGGTCCTTTGGTCTACGGTCCTGGTTGTGGCTCCACTAGTTTTTATAGCTAGGTCAGCCATCAGACATCAATTCGCACACTAAGGTGATAGTCAAACCTTGATTGTTTTGTTTCCTCATTTGTTTCACTTCCTACGACTGGCCCCGCAACGGGGAACCCCGACCCCGGGTGCCGGGATTCGTTTGTGTTGTATGGTGTGTCTAAGGCGGCGGCTGATGTTGAAACACAAGCCAAACAAACCATTTTGCTGACTAGGGTTATGTTCGGGTTTTCCCTAGTCTTGCCAATCCAATTGACACATTTTGCACCCCCTGCCCTGAGAGCATCCACTATTTCCGACTTGTCGCTTGACATCTGACACCCGGGTACCGGTTGTTCAGGGTCAAGCTTGCGCCAGCATGTTACAGCAGCTTATGACACCAAACAGGTTCATTTAGCGTCGCCTGACCCTGACGACTCAGATACAGATATCGAACCAACAGAACCAACCGTCCCAGACAGAGGATGTGTCAGTGGACAGCAAAACGGAATACTTTGACGTCCTCGAGACAGATGATGACGTCCCATATTTCCAACAAGGGGCTGAGCCTCCCCCAAGGGAGAAGTGGGAAATTGCCGCACCTATCGATTTCTTTTCCTCTCGGAAAAAGAAATTGCAGCCCCACTCGGCCCATCACATAGGAAACCGCCGTGGCCAAGGTGCATGCATGGCCTGCGGCTTTTCACTAAGTTATTAGTGGCACATCCGCTGGTCGGAGTATGCCTGCGCGATGAAATCCGCCCAGTAGATCTTCTGACATTAACAGGATACATGGTAGGCGCTCTCTCCATTCGAGGACACAGTGCTGGCTCGTACGCAGGAATGGTATGGGAAACCATCCTCTCGGAATTCCCAGACGTTGAAGGCAAAGCCGTACTAGCAGCCATTGCTCTGCCACCATCGCTGCTGACGACACACAGCATGAGACATCGACAGATCCACGTTCACCATACAGATGACAAGCTTTGCGTATGGAACCCGTCAAACCATGAGATTGAAATGCTCAGGCAACGGGGCTTTGCAATTACGCATGGGTAGGGGAATGGGGTTCCCAATACCATGCGGTAAACAGGGGGGGGTGGACTCGAGAGGGTCCGGGGGGAGGTTAAACTGTTTCTATAGCGCAGGGGAGTTGCTGTAGGCCCCCGTCCCTAACGAACCGTGAATTAACACGGTACCTTGGTACCCCCTAGTCGGCGTGTGTTGACATGTTGGGTTGCTCCTCATGTCACACTCTCGTTTCTGTTTGCGCACATCCTTGGGTGATCGTGCGGTATCTCGGGTTCTCCCGGACCGATCGGTACACACGTGGTACGGGACCGACGGGTCTCACCTTACCTTGTGTGTGAAAATATGACATCTGTGAGGAGATGTCCGACATCTGTGGTGAGATGAATCCACTTGGTCTTTTCTGCATTGGAAGAAGTGAATTTGGTTTTCATCTTGATGATGAGCTCAACCGTGATGGTTGACATCGTATTTGCACGTTTCATGTTTTGCACGTTTTATTGGAGATGACGAAACCCAACAACGATATACTTTTCGTCTTCTTTGAGTACGTCGGTTGCACGGAGAACATCGCGAGGATTTGAATTTGTATAGTGACATGGAAAATCAAACCATTTTCCATATACTTTGCTTTAGTTTTGTCGACAGAATCATCGCAGAAGTGCACGAAGGAATCGTGAGAAGATCGTAGAATTCATTTTGTGACTTCGGAAGAAGGAACTTTGTTTGACATTGATTGGAGAAGAGTAGTGTGTTTTGTCTCTCAATGATGATAGCGAGAGCAACGTTCTGAAAGGCATTCAGAACTGGAGTTGCTAACAGATCTGAGGGAGACATCATGAATCATGTTTTGGTGCTTGAAATGTTTCAACGTTTTTCAAACACTCAAACTTATTTAAACAAACAAACCATGTCTTGATGTAAAGACTTTTTGTGAGGACATGTGTTTTTGATCGCTTTTGTGAAAGTTAGCAGAAAGATGCTGACTGGCGACTCCGCATCATTTTGTGTCAAGGCGTGACACACCAACAAGAACCATAGCGACATGAGCAAACATCTTGTTTCTGTTGCTTGTGTGTAAAAGTGGCTGAGCTCTGGGAGTGGTTGACTTGGTAGCGTGGACGGTTCTAGTGAGTTAAGGACGACGTCCTGGACGCTGACCCAAGGGTTTCGAAGGTTGCGGTACCTTCTGCATGGTAGCGGAGCTGCCTGCTTGCTGCGCGTAAGTAGGAATGGATCCAGGTAGTGTGAGTCAAGGTGTGCAAGGTTGTCCTAGTCCTGGTATGGCTGAAAGAGGTGAAGGAAGTGGTACCGGAAATGGTGGTTGTAACCGTAGTGACGGATTGCCGCCAGTGCCAAGAACGCCTAGTCAGCAAGGTAGTGGATCTGGGATGGATGGACAAACACCTGAAGTAAGTAACATGCCCCAGCAGCAGCCACAGCAACAACAAGCAAATGTGTCACAGAACGTACAGGGATTTGCGAGCACGACAAACCTGGATGCAGGTGGTCAGGTAGGTCCGGTGCAGGGATGTCAGCAAGGAAATGTCCCCGGAATGCAAGGACTGGGACCAGCATGGTTTGGTGCGCAATGGATTCCCCAACAACAAACGTTTATGCAACAGAATTCGCAAGCGCGTGTGCCAAGTTATGGTTGTGCGAGTATGCCTGGTGGACCAAGGTCTGGAGATTTTCCAAACTTAGGAGTGAACCCAATGAGTTGCCAAGGAAACATGCCGAGTGGCCCGGTTGGAGCGAGCTTGGGAGGTTTGACGCCTCAGGCGGCGCAGATCCAAGAGGTCATGGCCATGTTAGGTAGCATGAGTGAGGGACAGCTACAGACAGTGCAGCAGCATATGCAAGATCGTTTTGTAACTATGCAACAGAGAAGAGGGGTTCCAGAAGTGTTTGGTGATGGTCTTGGTAGGGCAGCTGATTCGTCGTTTGTGACTCCGCAGCCATTTGATGTTTTGCCTGGTTTTGGTGTTCAACAATCAAATCATGGAAATTCACAGCAATTGGATGTCTTCGCCAAAAGCGAAAAATGGTTGACACCGGCACCAACACCAGTAGGAACTTGGAAGACAAGAGAAGAAGAGGTGTTAGGTTGGGCTGGCTATTTGGATGAGTTGTCATCCTGGGCAGCTGGTGGAAGTTTAGAGTTTTCTGTAGAAATCCAGCATAGTAGCCGTTGGCCCGGTCCCATCAGATGGAGTGCGCTCAGTGGAGCACAACAGGCAAGGTCTCGAAGGCTTATGTCCATCTTAAAAGCTGCGTTTCACGACAACCCCAGGTGTGTGGCGTTGGTGAACGCCTTCAGTGAGGGTGTGGCATTACATGGAGTAGGATCTAGTGACAGAGTGGCAGTAGCAGTAAACCAACAAGCAAACGGGTTTGAACTGCTTAGGCAACTTACTCTTGAATTTTCTCTGAGGTCAAGATCCGAAGCGCTCTCACTAAGGACGCAGATTGCAGGGAAATCCTTTGTCCTGGCGGCGACACAGACATCGCCGAGTTCCTTGGTTAGTGATACTATCAGAAGAATTGACTATGAAGCTGCAAGGTTCTTAAGGTTGCTAGGAACTCTCCCTATGCAGGTGGACACCACAGGACTGAAGCTGGCAGATTCTGACATGCTAGTTGTTCTGTTGAAAAGCTTGCCTGAGACAGTGAAGAACTACGTTCTCCACCACAGCGGCGCAGACAATTACGAGTCCTACAGGAACGCTGCGATGCGTTGGGAAGAGCAACAACGCCTGTTTAGCGATTTTGAGACAGCAGGCCACAGCAAGAGATTGAGTTCCCTGGAGGGGAGTGTAGAGCATCATTCTCTTGATGCCGAACTTGTAGATGCAGTGGAAGGCAGGTGCGGAAAGTGTGGCAGTCGGAAACACACTGCCCCAGGTTGTACCGCGGACATGAGCAAGATTCGGTGTTTTAGATGCGGTAAGATGGGACACATAAGCTTCAACTGCCCTGAGAGCAAAGAAGGTAAAGGTTCCAAAGGAAAGGGTGCTACCTTTAGAAGCAAGGGCAGTAGCAAAGGAAAGGGAAAGAAAGGCAAATTGAATGAAGTTTCAGAGGATTGGACCGACTGGACTGCAGAGAGTTGGGACGATGATGACTATTGGTGGCATGACCAATGGCCGGAGAGCTGTGATGGTCAATGGGGAGTTTCGCAGACATGGTGGGACGATGGTTCTGGATGGTATTGCGACGGGTATGGGTATACCTGGCAACAGGGACCAGTCCAAAGTGCGGAACCGAGTGCAAGTCACGACAATAAGTCTGATGTCCAAAAGACTGGCAGTGTCGGCAGCATGATCATTAATCCTTTGTTGTTTGACATGACATGTGAAACCACTGGAGGTCTTAGGTTTGTGCATGAGCATGAGGTTGCTGACATGGAAACCGAGAATGGGCTTGTGGTTGATTGCAAAGACGTTGAAAGTGAGTTGGCTGACACGGGTTGTGTGCTGGCAGGGAGCTGCGACAGCTGTACTCGTGAGTCAAAAGAAAGTGAACTGGCTGACACGGGTTGTGTGCTGGCAGAGAGCTGCGACAGCTGTACTCGTGAGTCAGAAAAAGGAAATGAACTGGCTGACATGGGTTGTGTGCTGGCAGAGAGCTGCGACAGCTGTACTCATGAGTCAGAAGAGAAAGATGAACTGGCTGACACAGGTTGTGTGCTGGCAAGAGGTTGCGACAGCTGTACTTGTGAGTCAGAAGTAGTGAGAGGTGAACTGGCTGACATGGGTTGTGTGCTGGCAAAAGGTTGCGACAGCTGTACTCATGAGTCAGAGGAAGTTGAAGCGGCTGACATGGGTTGTGTGCTGGCAAGAGGTTGCGACAGCTGTACTCATGAGCCATGGTTTTGTGGTTTGAAGTTTGGAGATGAGGTTGGACTTGGTGACAGTTCCAACTTGGAAACACGTTTTGTTAATGACCCCAGCCGAGACTTGTGTGCCACTGTACCGATGAAAGTCGTTTTGGTGCGTGCACATGATTGGTTTGATGACCACAGTGAGGTTTCGGTTGAACAGCAGATTGAACCTTACTTGAAGTTTTTGCGACCTTTGCTTTCACAGGTCGCTGACAACACCGATGCTTCTTGGTGGCTTCTTGACTCCGGTGCATCCACAAGTGTTTTGGCTGAATCGAACTTGTCAGCCTTCAGGTCAGTGCTGCAGGACAGTGAGGGATTAGGTAGCTACAAAGCTGCCAATGGATCCTCAGTCAACATGTCAGGCACTGCTGAGATTGGAGTACAGATGCACATGTCAGGCACATCAGGTGATGATTGGTGTTGGAAGAAAGCACGTTTGAATGTTTTGGTGGGTTCCATCCGGCACAACATTTTGTCAATCACTTCATTGGCAGATTCGGGATGGAGATTCACACAAGGTCCGAAAGGTTTTGATTTGTTTCATGAGAAGCTTGGAATGCATTGTCTTGATGTTGCTTATTTTGCCAATTGTCCTTGGGTTCGTTTGTATCCAGATGTTGGTAGTAGTAGTGCATACAGGTCTGACTTGACTGTGAGTAACACTCATGACTTTTCTGTCGCAGCTGTGTCTGGAGGAGACGACAGTGAACTGGCACGTCACCGGAGACAGGGACATATTCCATTCAATCCGAACTGTCTGGAGTGTGCCAAGGGTCGTTCCGTTTTTCAGCACAGAAGAGACAAAGGTGACAGGAAAGAGGTTTCTATTCAGGCCGATTTTGCATTTCTCAAGACATCAGGCGAGATCGCCGCAGACGAACTCCCAGGTTCGGTGAAGATCCTTGTGTTAACCGAGATGATGTCGAGGTGCATGGGCTATGTGGTGGTTGGAGAAGATGTCGAAGCAGCCAGGAGACAGATTGTTGCATGGCTTCAACATTTTGGGTTGACTTCGAAGGCAGTCTCCATTGACGTCCACACCGATAGCGAGAGGGCAGTGGGAGAGATCATTGGATCCTCTACTGGCCGATATACGTTCGCTATTCGGAGAGCCGCGCCACAACAACATCGATCAATTGGGTCGGCTGAGCGAGCAGTTAGGGAATTAAAGGAATCCTTTTCTGTACTAAGGGCTGATCTGAATGCGCAAGGGTTGGATGTCACGTTTTCACATGAGAATTTGGTTGACGTTTTGACGTATTTGGCTTTGTGCAACAACCATTTTTCAACATCGAGAGGTTCAGACAGAAGTCCATTGGAAATGGTTTCAGGAAGGAAGTTATCCAAACCAGTTTCGACTTTGTTTGGTGCTCAGATTTTGGCAGAGATTCCTGATTCAATTCGGCAGCATTCACCACTTTCAACAAGGAATGTTGAGTGTACTTTCATTCACATGGGATTGGAACGAGGTCCAGTTGTGCAGGGTCTCATTCGTGTGGATGGCAACGCTGAATTGATGCGTTTTGTAGCTAGGAACATCAGGGCTATTTCACCTTTGAGATGGGATTTGAATTCGGGACAGGGAGTTTTGACTCAGTTTGACACTGGGACTGTAGGTAGTAGACCCCAAATTGTGAATGACAGTGGGACTGCACCAGCTGATATGAGTCAGCTACCTCCTGAAGAGTTGCGAAAGTTGAAAGGTCAAAGTTTGCCGGCACCTTCACAGCCCAAACTTGTCTTGCCAGAGTCCAGCAGTGTGAAGAAGAAATCTGGTGAGTTGCGTTTGGCACCAGCAGTGCCATTGGCAAGATCAAATGTTGTCGTGACTCCACAGGAAGTTCCAGCAGAGCCGTCTCGAGTTTCTGTCACTCCATCTCCTACGTCACCAGCAGATACTGCAGATGTAGCTATTGGTAGTCCTGAGAGTCCTGAAAGAACTTCACTTGACGTATCACGTTTTGAACCGACTCGTCGATGTCCAGCATGTGAGAGTGGCATGGAAGCACCTGGTATTAGGCACAATAAGGAATGTAGGAAGCGTTTTGCTGAGTTTGAGGAACAACGGAGAAAGGAAAGACGTGTTGAACCGGCACTCTCTCAGGAGAGCCCTGTTGTTGTACCCCAGGTTCAGGTGCCAGTAGAAGAGGTTGATGATGAAGATTTGGTACCAACACCTGAGTCCGCTCGGCGACAGCCGGAAACACAGGTTGAGCACACTAGAAGGTTTAAAAGGAAAGCTGAAACCGACCGAGAACAGTTGGAAAGAGAGATCCGTGAAGATTCTGAGGAACTGCTTCAAACAAACATGGATTTTGATTGGTTTTGGGTTGGTAGTGGTGAGCCTGTGTTGGTTGCAAGTCTGGGTACACTTGAAGGTCCAGCGTCTTTTGCTCCTGCAACATCTCCAGAAATGTTTTCTGGTTCTCTTGATTCTGTTTGCTTCAATCGAGGCAATGAGCATGATTTTGTGAAGATGCGTCTTGGAGGTCAGGATGTCTTGGTTTGGAAACCGGACAGCATCATAGATGACCAAAGTTTGCAAGAGCTTGATTTGGAACAAGGTTTCAAAGGTATGCAAGAGGAGGTCAGGAACTTGGAGCACTGCAAGACTGGCCGCATCATCACCCAGTCAGAACTGGACGACATGAAGAAGGCTGTTCCGAACCTTCGTTTGATCCAGTCGAGGTGGGTTGCAGCTTACAAAAGCAGTGAGAGGGTTCGAACCAGGATTGTTGCGAAAGATTTCAATCGTGGCTCCTCAGCTAGATCTTTGGGATTTAGCAGTCCGACTCCTTCAATCGAGGGTGTCCATTTGGTACTTGCGATGGCAGCGACACGGAAGATGCTTTTGCGTGCATTGGACGTGAGTCATGCCTTCATGCATAGTCCATTGGGAACTGGTGTACATGTTGTCTTGAAAATGCCGTTGTCGATTAGCTTTCCATCAGGTGAAGCGACCTACTATTTGCTTGAAAAGGCATTGAACGGGTTACGTGATGCTTCACTGGCATGGTTACAGCTTCTGACATTTACGGTTGAACATGTAGGCCTTTGGTCGGATTCGTTGGAACCATGTGTGTATGGTGGACAGATTGTGAAGGATGGTCATGAGATTGGGTTTTGTTTGTGTGTTGTGTATGTTGATGACATCTTGTTGTTGTCGACCACTAAGGAAGCCGAAGAACATGTGGTTGCAACTTTGTCGTCTGTAGTGCCTGTGAAGACAACTGGAGAGATCGGAGAAGAGGGAGGATCCCTGACCTTTATTGGTCGTGTTATCAAAAGAGAAAGAGATTCCTCTGAGATCACTCTGGGTGTCGATCCACATTATCTTGACTCTACGTTTCTGGATTATGGTGTTACCCGTGGGTCTGAGAATGTTCCTGACATTTCGGGACATCTTGAGAAGACACTCACGGATAGCAACTTTCAGAAACCTTTGTCAGACGAAGCATACTCACGCTTCAGAAAGGCGTTGGGAAAATTGCTTTGGTTGTCACAGGTGCGTCATGACTTGAAGACATGGATGTCTGTTCTTGGGACACAGCAAGCGAAACCGATGCACGGAACTGAACAAGCATTGAAAGCAGTTTTGAGATTCTTGTATGTTGACATGCATGCATGCTTGTGTTTACCGAGCAGAGATGAGACCATCATGAGTCAGGTTGACGATGCTCAACTGAAATCAGTCCATCTTCACTCTTTCAGCGACGCTTCACATGCGCCGTACCGTTTCAACAACCGCAAAGGTGTTAGCGGTGGAGCTGTTTTCTTTGAGAGGTCCTTGGTAAGGTCTCTGAGCCGACAACAGCAAGCTTTGAGCTTGAGTTCATGTGAGGCAGAACTTTATGGTTTGCAATCAGTGTGTCAAGAAAGTGTTGCGTTTGGAAGACTTGTTCACCGTCTTCTGTTTGCACTTCATGAGATCGATGAGCCAGAAGAAGTTGTGATTTGGTTGGAGAGCGATTCAAGCTCCGCATTGCAACTTGTGAGGTCCATGGACGTGCCACGACGTTCACGACACATTGAAATAAGATTGCATTGGTTACGAGAGCAGATGAGAGAGGGTTTGTTGAAATTGAGACACAGAAGTGGTGTTGAAAATCCAGCAGATCTTTTCACTAAATGCTTGAGTGCTAAAGCTTTCTATAAACATCGATATGCTCTTGGGATTGTGGTTCCAGATGGTTTGACAGCTGAGTTGGCAGAACTTCGTGAGCTGAGTGTGTTGCAGCAAGTGTTGACTCAGGGTTCTTCAATTGCGATTGTGGAACTGTGTTGTTCGGAACATTCGAACTTGAGAAGGGTCTGTGAAGTTTCAAAGGTCCCATACATTGGTGTAGTTGCTAAGGTGCAGAGTTCTGGAACGTTGAGTCGTGTAGCTGTTTGCATTCGACAGTGGAAGAATTCGTCATGTCCACCTTGGGTGCATATTCATGCATCGACTCCTTGTGGAAGTGGAAGTCCGCTTCGCAATTTCAATCCGGACTCAGTCACTGAAAAGGATCAGGAATGGGATGAGATCATCAACGCGATTGGTGGTTACTTCAAACATGCAGACTCATGTTCGTTTGAGCTTCCAGAACGAAATACCATTTGGTCCCGACCTGAGACAGTGAATCTTTTGCAGAGTTTTGACATGAGGCATGAGGCTTTGGTGAGGTTGTGCAAGACTGGATGTCAGAACAAAGATGGTATTCCGATTGGAAAGACATTGAAGTTTGTTTCCAATTCAGCCTGGTTTGCATTAAATCTTCACTCCAAACTTTCTACATGCACATGCCAGACTCATGCAGAACTTTATCAAATCAACTATACTGAAACAGCGTTTTACAACCGAAAGTTGGCAAGATACATTTTGATTGCGGTCAAACATGCTTCGAAGAAGAAGAGTTGAATTTGCGTTTAAAAGGGGGACCCTGTGACAGAGAGAGAGACAGAAGTTGGATCCACGTTTCGTTTCATTTCGTTTCATTTCTGTTTGCACGTTGTTTTTCAAACAAACGTTGCCAAAGACAAACAGGAGTTTTCACCATGTTTCATTTTGTGCAGAGTTTTGTTGCGCGATGCTGTAAGATGCAGTGTGTGTGCGCAGTGCAGAACAATCTGAAAGGTCACTGATCCTATCACACTTGTGATGGCGGTTCGACACTTCGTTTCACGTTCTAGGTTGATTGCTCCTAAGAGTTTAGCCACAGTCTAGTGCTTTTTCACTACCGGACGCGGTTTGGTTTGTAGCCATGGCCAAGTCTGGATGGACAGATGAGGATGAGAAGGCTTTGCTTGCTCTTCTTCAGAAGAAGTGGAATAGTGGAAATTCAGGGTCAGGCTATGCAGCCGGATCCAGTGTTTTGACTCCTTTGGAGAGTCAAGGAGCAATGACAGACGGAAGCAAGCGACTTCGTGAGGCTCTGGATGATGATGAATTCGATGTGATTTCTTCGGCAGCTGAACCTTTGAATCACAGTTGCCTGTCATGCCTATCCCAATCTTTCCTGGGATTGCCGACAAGGTCCTTGATCAGCTTACTGCTGATTTGGTGCCTGAAGGAATGAGTTTTCGAGATTGGAGCAGAACGAAGTTTGCATTTGGGAAGTTTGCCAACGAAGGCAAGACATACCGAGAGGTATATGTCGATGAAGAGATGGCAGGATATTGCAAATGGAGTATGAATCACCTGGGAAACAAGAATACAAGTCCAATTGCAAAGGATTGGTATTCTTTTCTCTGCGCATGCAAGGTTGTGGAGGACTCTGGAAAGGTTGGAAAGCCAAAGGGTTGCTTCACTGGAACTTCAGTGCAGAGGCAGTTGGGTGATTGAGAATATCTTCATTGGTGCAAAGGCGAGGAAAGACTATGAGCTGGTTGTTCATTGGATGGTGGACAACGGGACAATTCGTACTATATGTATCGACCTGTCGAGCTTGAGCGATACGTGCTGAAGTCTGGATGGGTTACAGCGTATACCTATGGAATGGAGTTCATCTCAAAAGGGGGTGTGAAAATATGACATCTGTGAGGAGATGTCCGACATCTGTGGTGAGATGAATCCATTGGTCTTTTCTGCATTGGAAGAAGTGAATTTGGTTTTCATCTTGATGATGAGCTCAACCGTGATGGTTGACATCGTATTTGCACGTTTCATGTTTTGCACGTTTTATTGGAGATGACGAAACCCAACAACGATATACTTTTCGTCTTCTTTGAGTACTTTGATTGCACGGAGAACATCGTGAGGATTTGAATTTGTATAGTGACATGGAAAATCAAACCATTTTCCATATTTTTGCTTTAGTTTGTCGACAGAATCATCGCAGAAGTGCACGAAGGAATCGTGAGAAGATCGTAGAATTCATTTTTGTGACTTCGGAAGAAGGAACTTTGTTTGACATTGATTGGAGAAGAGTAGTGTGTTTTGTCTCTCAATGATGATAGCGAGAGCAACGTTCTGAAAGGCATTCAGAACTGGAGTTGCTAACAGATCTGAGGGAGACATCATGAATCATGTTTTGGTGCTTGAAATGTTTCAACGTTTTTCAAACACTCAAACTTATTTAAACAAACAAACCATGTCTTGATGTAAAGACTTTTTGTGAGGACATGTGTTTTTGATCGCTTTTGTGAAAGTTAGCAGAAAGATGCTGACTGGCGACTCCGCATCATTTTGTGTCAAGGCGTGACACACCAACAAGAACCATAGCGACATGAGCAAGACATCTTGTTCCTTTGCTTGTGTGTTTGGTAAAAGTGGCTGAGCTCTGGGAGTGGTTGACTTGGTAGCGTGGACGGTTCTAGTGAGTTAAGGACGACGTCCTGGACGCTGACCCAAGGGTTTCGAAGGTCGCGGTACCTTCTGCATTGTGTCTAGGGTAGCAACACCCAATGATGACACGGGGGAACAGGCAAGGTCGGTGAACCTCTTAGAGACTTGGGGACTTGTCTCGAAGAGGGATCAACGGGCCAACCCGTTGGCTAACGGTCAATATTCATCGTTGAGCAAGCTCGCGGTGGACAAGACCGTCGGTTCCTCCCTAACAGTGTTAGGGTCCTGTCGCAAGACAGGTGTATCCCCCTGGGATACATGGGATCTAACGACTGGGTGACCGACCGGTTCTCTCTCAACCTTCGGGGAGAGTGAGCTCAATGTACAGTCTGGCCACAGTGAGGACGTTGTTTTTGGCTCTAAGGTCCGAGCTGCTCCATAAGGACTGGGGTTACTGAAAAGGTGACTAAGACTTTCCACTCCTTTCTTGGATCGTCTTTTCCGGTAGTCGCTGGAGTCCGGGAACCTATGGAGGCATCATGAGTTGGTCCCTTGGATCGAGTGGTGATCATCTTGGGTGAAATGAATGGATTCCGTCTCCACGTCCATTCGGGGTGTACGGTTTACGCTGTACATCCTTGGTGGAAATGAATGGGTTCGGTTCCCACGTCACTCGGTGAGTGGATCCACCCTCCTTGGTTTGACTGGGACTCGTGGTGTGGAAAGGATACCGCCCCAGGGTGCGCCTGGTGCTTGCAGGGGGCCATGCTTCTGCGTGGATTTCGCCTTTTTGGCGTGGCCCTGCACCGGGAGCCCAAAGGTACCAAGCGGTATTCAAGAAGTTTATACTAAATATCAAGACCTATTGAAATTGGTACTAGAACAAGCAGCCGCTCGAGGTGTACAACTCCCAGGGACGATCCACCTCTCCGAGGGCGTGGAAGTAACGCACGATCAAGTCATAGACGGAGTAATTTTTTTTTTGTGCGGCTAACGGATCAAATTCAATTGCAACACTTTTTTTTGAGTTCGCTTTCGGTCCACGACAGAGGGCCAGAGAGTGGAACGACCTTACCTCGGTTTGGTCAATAACCTCCTTGTCGCAGGTTGTATAGAACAGTTTAGCCGGTGCAATGCCCTAAAAGGGGCGGATAGTCGCTGGCTTCACGCAAGTTTTTTTTTTCCTCCGGTTTGGCCGATTCGCACTAGGCACGGTCCTTACAATTGCGTAAGCAGTGAAAAGCAGTAGTGTACAGGACTCGTGTGGTCCAAAATCTCCGGCAAATCATCACGAGAAACAAACCAAACAACAAGAACCACAACCAAAAACGACCCGCAAATCCCCCAGCCAGATTTGCGTTTCGCCGCAAAGCAAGACAGCGAAGCAACAAAGAAAGGGGCGGGGCCCAACAAGAACCAAAACAAAAAACTCTCAGATTTGCCTTGGATACAGCGACCTTAGCCACTGTATCTTCCTCAAAAACATGCAAACTAATTAATTGCGGCGGTGCATGAAGTGTTGTACCTGATTGCCCAGACCGTCTTACCTGAGAACAGCAGAGAGAGCCCAATATTGTAGGCAGACTGATGTGTGGTTCGACAGAGGCCGCCTGTATGGACGATTTGTCAATAAATCAACTTCCGCATCGCTGCTGTTCACCCTGTATTGTTCAGCGTATGCCAGGCAGTCTGTTCCTGTCAGTATACACCACCGCAAGAGACTGTAATCTATTTCCCCCCCAAGACAGGGAGGAAAGCACTGACAGCCTGCAACATGGTGTGAGCACTTGCAGAAACCGTCACGTGACCTGTGCCCAAGACCCTAAGGCCGTGGGTGAAACGGTGGCTAAAGGCCTGACCGGCTCAGTACGGCCATGACAGACAAATGATGTTTCGATCATAACATGGGCTCGTGAGCACTTCCAGTATGATACTGCAGGTAGGTATACAAAAGTCGCATTCGCATTGCTGTAAGACTTGTTCACTAAAACGATCAAAGATGAGGTGGTTCAGTGCGCCAGCATCAGATACTCAGACAGGAGTCACTAGGCGTCATCGTCCCAGCAAGTTCTGCGGAGAGGACCGGATGCACAGAAAGGCAACTGTATATTCCAGACAAGGCCACTCTCCCACCGAGTGGGCCATAGGCCAGAGCAATACAGAAAATCCGCACAACGAACCATGTGGGCAGGCTTTGCTGCACTCGGGCGCTCCAGACTGAACTGCAGGAAGCACAACTGGACAGCGCCAGTAGAGCTCACTGCAGTGCAGCCTAGTCCATGGCTCTACCGGGAATCTACCGCCCCTCAAGAAAACACACAGGAAACAAACAGAGAGAGAAGGGCCCATCCCAATACAGCCAAAGAGGAAGCCACCAGACAAATTAAACACAAACAAACAAACAAACGAATTCAAAAGGGGATCAACTCAACAATAAAAGGGGGGGGGACGGGGAGCAAAGGCTGTCCCACCTCGGATAAATCCTTAGTCACTACCGGATGAGATCAATGTAACCATGGTGAAAAAATGGGTGACTGTGCAGAGCTGTAACCTCGGTATCCAGGCAACAGAGGAAGCAAAAGCAACACGCGCCCAAACAACACGAAACCTGCCATCAAGGGGGAAGCAAAGAGGGGGGAGCGGCCAAAGTACAACCCATGCAAAACTACAAGCCAACAGAGGAAACGAGGAGAGGAGCCAGGAGGCAGCAGAGGACAGAGAGAGAGAGGACACACACGCACAAGAAGGGGTACGAACGTGTCTTAGCGGAGTCCAAGAAGGGGACAAGGATCATACAATGATGAATACCTCAGTGAGGGAGCACACAGCACCCCAACAACACAGGAAACATGGTGTAGAGGGAAAGATCCCCACACAGGGCCAAGGCCTTTGTTGCCATGAGACATCATGAGGAGGGGAAACAGTGCGCAACAAACACTCCACGCGCAGAGGCACGGCAACCAGGCCGTCGCCGGAAGCAACGATACCCAGAGGGAGGGACCAGTAAAACCTGGACCAGGGCGCCAACGAGGACCATCCGAGGGGGAGGGAGGGCTACGGCAGGCAGGGACCAAACAAACACCAAAACAGAATCAACAACCGAGGCACTACGCCTACTGCTCTGCAAATTGCAAAAACTATAGGTAAGACGATGAATTCACGTACCTTAACTAGTGGGAAGGGTGGGAGAGGGGTAGTCTCGTCAGTATTACGTCAGGGGATAACGGAAACGGTTGCATCATCATCTATGATTGTCAGGCACCGGGTACGAGAGCGTGCGCTCATGCAGTAGGCTTCATGGTGTGAGGAGGCCTTAGTATAATCTAAGCTCTCGACTGGACAACACATTCTAAGCACTAGTGCAAGGGGAAAGCATGCTGCTCGGTTTGTTATGCCTAGGCTATCACTCACACATGAGAACACATGTGTGTGGCTACTGGCTGTTGGAGGTCTGAATCAGTAGGGGCCAGGCATGGGGCAGAACATTTTTGACAAGTATGAATGAGGGAGGTCTGTGTCACCTACTGCATACCAGTGCACCTGTCACGTCTTTGGACAGACACACCAGTATGGAAGTAACCTCCCAGGCATGGGTCATGAGGAACCTGACAATTATAAATAAGGAAGAGCTGTGTCCCCGACTGCATACCAATGCACCTGTCACGTCTTTGGACAGACACACCAGTATGGACAGTAACCTGAAGTAGAGATGACGAGAGACCATATAGTGATTAAAGTAAACTCCCACTTCCGTTGCTGATGAAACGAAAGCCAATGTTGTATGAGGGACAAAGCGGAGTGAAACAGAAATGAGACACAGGGGGAAAGAACAGACATGGTGGACACAAATAGGGGAAGAGTGATGAGAATAGGTGTTGGAGGGATCATGTCGTACCTCTCATGAAATGTTCCAGATGATGCTTCTTGTCCGATGTGATAGTGTCGTTCCATTCATTGGTGAGTGCAAATGATACTGGGTTAGCTGCTTGCTGAGCAATAGCTCGCTGATGTAGCGCTCGAATCGCCCGTTGATGTTCATCCAGATCATCCGGAGGAACCCTCCTGCGGCCTTTCCTGTCTGGGAAGGTTCGTTCCCGCAAGTTGGCTTGCAAGGCATGTCCCGCTACATAAACTGCAGGTTGCTGGAACAAAACACGCTCTGCAAATCTGTTGAGATGCACTGTCCATTCAGCAAACATATGGCTGTGCGACAGTTGCTTCCTGAGTCGCGCTACCGTTTGATGCAGGCTCCCATTGGTATGCCACAATCGCAACAGACTGTAGTTGGAAGGCCAATCAAGTGGGCACAGTGTGGCTGTTTCTTTCCATTTTTCAGGTGTAAGCCCTTCTTGAGAAGGTAGGATCACTTCCAGAGTAGTGCGAGTGGGTCCCAGTGCTTGGAGACCTCGCATCATGTATGGTTCAACGAGCCTTGATGTGTATCCATGGATGAGCTCCTGGAAGCATCCAGCCATTTGAAAGTCTTCATCCAATCCAAGACGAAAACCAGGCATGGTTTTGGCAGCAAATTTTACTGCTTGGAGCAGCTGTTTTGCTCCTTCCACTGGAGCCTCGTCACAGGAACGTTTCGGGCACGCGATGTTGATTTCTTGTGGTTTCTGCGCATTCTCAGGGGCATTCTCAAGAAGTTTGGGAGCAATTTTGCTAGCCCAGCTAGCCGGGAACCATGCCAATAGGGCAGAGGCACCACTAGTAAGGTCCACTAGCCCAGTAGTGCGTCGATGCGGCCGATCAGTGACCAGGACTTTTACTGGGCCACTCGGCGCTCGACTCCGGTTCATCTCAGAGCTCTCTCGGGCCGAGCCGATGAGCTCAGACAGGATGGGCCGAAACCAGTACGTGGCATACAACAGGCATTCAGTTTCTGGAGTCACCATGGACTCAGCTGATCTCATCAACGTGCTCATCGCTTGGGCAAGTTTTTCTGCCAATCGAATTGTGAGAGCCCTTGCCGTCTGCAGGAGGACATCCTCCACACTGGCACTTTGCCCACGCAACCACAGTTCACAGGCCACACTTAGTAAAATGCGCGCAAACTTTTCTTGGATGGCAGTCAAAGACAACGTCAATCTCGCCTGTAGCCACAGCGGCGGGAGAATCCCAAGATTTTCGGGTATGCAAAACGGGTTTCCGTTAGGTTGGACATTAGTAATCAGGATTGCTAGCTGGTCAGCTGCACTCACGATTTCGTCTTCAGATGGATCCTCAGCTGCATCAGGGATAGGTGGGCACCACGCAACTGTAGGGTCCTCTGGATCACTCTCGGCATCGGTAGAGGCTGCTTCCTCATCCGAGGAAGGGTCATTCACTGTGTCTCCTGCACCCTCGGGGCTTGCAAATTTCATGGACCCTGGATCAAACTGGCGATCCAATGTGGCCAAGAGGTCCGGTTGCAACCGATGGGCATCGAAGTAGTGGATACCTGGTATTACGACAAGTTGTCGATCCTGTATATCAAACCCGCCCTCATCGTGGGATCCTCCCGGTGTGGGAATCATCGCAATCAGAACTGCTTGTAGGTCAGCTTCCGTATCAGGCTGACCATCCCGAATGTCCCGTCCACCAATGGGTATATTCTGTAGCTCCGTGTTCCCTTCTCCAGCTGCTACTAACAAAGCACTTAGAGTCGTCTTGAGGTGCTCAGGAAGGTCAAAGCTAACCCATGAGAGTACACGCAGCAATCCCTCGCACCGTACCCCATGTGGAATAACTTGGGGGGTGGTGATTTGTAGCCTCTGGATTTCGTGGACTCCTTCGTCAAGGTCAATGAAGAGCAAGTGGCCATAGGAATGTTTGGCACGCCCACTCCAGGTGGGGTGCCCTTCTATAAGAACAACCTGATAGTTAAATTCTGTCAGAGAAGCAGGTCTCCACACACATAGCCGGTCCTCCAGGCAGTGTACCAGTGTGACTCGGCGTTCGCCTGTGGCAAGTCGCAGCATCTCTGGCGGCGTCGCAATCGCAGCAACTTTAGTGAGGCCAGGGAACGCAGCAAATTCACTCAGGATCTCGTGGACTGCTAAGCCCGTATAGGACCCTGCCGAGAAACCATACACGTTAATGTCCCTGCCACCTCTGTTGATCCGCTGTAGTGACCAAGTGTGGAAAACATGACTTCAGAAAAAGCTGTTTCCCTTGTGGATGGTAGCAACGGAAGATCTGCATAATTGCTGTTGACCAGGTCGGATGTGGTGGCCTGGCGTGGGCTGGCCGGATGTTCGCGGCCTCAATGAGGCGAATCGCTCTCGTGAGCAGCAGCTGTGGATCAGAGAACTGTTCAGGGAGGAAATCTCGCCAAGCTGTCCATCCATCAGCAGTGGAGAGGAGCTGGTATACCGCATATTCGTGCACTGTTTTGGTGAGGCCCAATTGGGTGATATGTTCTTCCCAATTATCTGTCATCGCAAGCGATGGGCCATACACCTTTGTTTGCGCAAGATTTTGCAGGAAAATATCATATTCGTGTTCGCCACTAAGTAGGCCACCCCCTAATCCACTGCAATGCACTTCAAGGGGTCGGTCTTGCATTGGGGCGTCATCTTGCCAGACTTCTACGAGGGAAAAGACCCAGGATGCCCAGTCAACCGAGCCCTTGAGTGCGGCAGGCATCGCAGCTTCAGGTTGTCTTCCTATGTAGTTTTGTTTGGACAATTCTCCAACATCTATAGTCTGCTCATTGACAGTGATTTCCCACTTAGCCATTTCTCGGAAAGGTAACGGAAGACCAAACTTCAGGTGAGCTGCTTGCTGCAGCGACGTACATGAGGGTTCCGATTGTTCCTTTCGTTGCCACAATCCACACAGCAAAATCAGTTGAGCTTGGGAAAGAGGAGGAGGAGGCACTTTGGCATGCAACCGCAGTCCAACCACTGGAAGGAAATTGTGATGTAGCCATTGGGGCTTCCATTCATGCGTGCCAAATAAAGCAGCAGCCAGCGGCAACCAGCCGAATTGGGCGAGGTCAGCGAGACTGCTCGGCATTCTTTTCTTGGCACTGGTGCCAAATCCATGCAGGATAACAGGCCGCATGTAATGTGGCTCGATTGCCATGGCTTGGTACATCTTGTCTCCTGGTAGCACTCGTACGCTGACCTCACCGGGCAGCAGGCTAAGGGTCGGAAGGGCCCCTTGCTCGTAGGCGGGCCTAGCCCATTTATGGAAGTTGGGTTGCCTGCCTTGGTAGCCATCAAGGATCTTCCGTAAATGACCATGGCGCGGCCAGACTCCAGAGCTGGGACAGGAAAAGTAACTAGTCCAGACCACTGGCCTAACAAGCTCCACGCATGGCACCAATCTGCAGTAACACGTGTGGACGTGCCAAGCAGAGGAGAGCCAAGTAATCCACTAGCGACTGCTTGCTCGACGTCTGCAGGTGGATATGTAGTAGCTAGGTAGGCTTCGACATGTCTGTGGTAAGCACTGGTAACAACGCGGGCTATTTCATCAGGATCTGTGTCTGAGTCATCCAAGACAGTAACAGGTACAGGACTCTCATGACCCGAAGCTAATACAATGACCAGACCAGCATTGATTTCAGTGAAAGCCTCACTCACAAGGATGACTCCTTTGGGTCTAGGCGCAGTGGCAGTTTCATCCACGGCTACTTTGTCTTTCCGAGTGGGTTTGGTTGACCCAGCCGGAGAAGAGTCATCGCTGCTGGACGTCACTCGACGAGACATACGGGGACTCGGGTCTGGCGAATCACCATAGTCAACTTCGTCTGCCAAATTGGCACCGTAGGTGAACGGAGGGGCTCGTAGTGGATCTGCTTTTCGGCAAGCAAGATGGTCCGCACTATGCGATCTAGACAGCTTCGATGGTGGACCAGGCTGTTGCATGTCCCTTCCCGTGTCCACAGATCGCGCACGTTTGTGCGATGACGCAATGGGGCTTGACAGTTTGCTCTTTGCAACTGTGCTTGATGCTGCTGAATGGGTTGGGTCAGTGCTCGCCAGCCAAAGTTCCCGTATCTCAAAGAGAGTCACTGGCACACAGTCGCTGTCAATCAGCGCAAAGTTGATGGCCGGGAAGAGGAACACACACGCATCAAGGATGTACGTCCCTGCCCATGTCGGGTGTACCTTATGGAGACCGGTGTCAGCTGAAATGTGGACAAAGACAACTGTGGTGAGTTCTCCATATGGGCCGACATAGCGTAACCGTTCTTTCCACCAAGCAGCGACCATTGGCCAATGACTGAGTCCAGGCTCAGACTTGACCTTATCCGATTGCAAATCACGATTGTCCGTCACCAAATATACCGTGTGGTAAGGCAAGAAAGCACGGCTTTGACTAACCAACCATCGGTACAACTTATGCCAGTCAGGTCCAGGTAAGGTTTCTCTCCCACCTACCATTGCAATTTCATAGTCATGTCGATCGGGTGCAGCGGTCTTCTTACGGGGGTCTCCAAGCCTCCAGTGCTGCTCAATGGATACATTCAGCCCATACTCAGTCGAAATGCTCTTATGCTGTTCAAGTGCAAAGAGCAAATCAAAGAAGCTGATGTTAGGGTTCTTTGCATACCAGGATTTCACAACTTGTTCTCTGGAAAGCAGAGACATCACACTGTGCAGTTCCTGCGTAGCTGTTCAGGGTGTAAAGGTAATATGGGGAGGGAGGGGAGGTGTTGAGAATCCTGACACGTCTTTGGTCAGAAGACTCAAGCACTTCAGTCAGAATTGAATGGCAAAATCAACAAAGAGAAGGAAGACCCAAAGCGAGACCACCAAGACAGAAGGCAAAGGAGAGACCAACACACAAAACAAAACAAAGGACACCAACCCAACCCACACAAACCAAAAACAAGGGGGGAAAGGGGCAAGTGTTGAAAAACCTGACACGTCTTTGGCCAGGCAGTTCAAGCACCTTGACACGAAACAAGAGAGGCAAAAAAGACCCGAACCCACAAATTGATACACGGCAGCCGAATAAGGCGGCGCACGCAGCAGTGAAGGAGAAATGTGCAATCAGGGGGGAAAGAAAGGGAAACAATAAGCTGGAAGCCCTGACAGTCTTTAGTCAGAAAATCCAGGCACAAGAGTGAACAAGAAAGGGAGAGAGGGAAAGGGAGGGAGCAAAGCACAACGAGCCAAAGAGCAAAAGAGGAAGAGAACCCGCAAAAACCAAACAGAGGGGGGGAGAAGGGTGGTGGAAGAGGCACTGGTAGCCCTGGCACGTCTTTGGCCAGAAAAACCAGATGCCAAATGGGAAGGAGAACGATGAGTCAGGTAACGGGATGTAACGCAGCAAGGGGCACTATCGCGAAACAAGATCCTAATGCACGAAAGATCAGGATATACACTGTGGTGTGAAACAAACAACAAGCCTGTAGCAAAACCCTTGCCCAATAACCGGAAAGGTTAGTGATATGAATCCCTCACCGAGGTTAGGAGGTGCCCTATATTTCCCTTTTCTGGAACTAAGCTGTGGCAGCTGGTCTGTCTGCAGCTTTTGCATTTGAGCCAATGGATCGCAGGGAGCGTTAGCTACAATGCAGCAGAGCACACAAAGCTTGCATACCTAAGGACAGCATGGTTCAACTGAGAAATGCGACTGTGTGTGCGCTGCTCGTTCATTTTTCTCTAGGGTCTCAAACAGGCCGGAATACAGCCTTGACCTGGTGCCAGCCTCTCACTGGGAAAATGTTCATCTTAGAGCACACAACTAGTCGATTTGGTGCAGGAATGTTGCTTCCCGGTCGAGCTCCGGGGGTGGTTGCAGCTCATTTCGTACTCGTTCTGGTAAGTACAGTCCTTCAAGTATTCTGCGCCAACGAAACGTAGCAAAGTTTGTTTGTCGAGACTGTTTCTCAATGATATGTTGGTATTTCCATACAGTTTGATTCATGATTGTGGTGGCCTTATCTGTCAGAGTTGTGGGTTTCACTCGCGCCAAAGAGGATTGCTCACTTCTAAACTCGTCTGTGGCGCTACACCCTTGCT
>CAMXCT020003890.1:0-104413 GCA_947184155.2 Cladocopium goreaui
CTTGCTTGGTCGGCGTTGGACACCGCTTGGGCCAAAGGCAGAAACAAGGTCAAACCCACGGAGCGTAAAATTGAGCACGCCTACCTCCAAAACACACAGAACGGGCAGAGCTATGGTCCACTCAGCATCAACGCTGAGCAGTTCTACATACCCACGACCAACTTTGCGACATTCCTTTGTGGGCAAGCCAAAGTCATACATGACTACTGGGGCATGTCTTTCGTTGCCGATTGCCCATTTAACCCCATGGGCTGGGAATTTCGCCCTACATTCTTGTGGCCAACCAAAATCCCAGAGCCTTCGCCAGAGGAACCGCATGTCACCTTTCAAGGTGCAGCGCGGTGTCTATTGGATGTACTTGGTACATTGGCAACGATCATGGGGCAGACGCTGGATTCTCGCAACTTCCACACATCTCCAATCCATCTGGACGGTCAAGCGCAAAGCTTGTGGCGCAAGTTCCACACCTTAGCTGACCGTGAAAAGGACGCTGCCCCTGCCTTCGCAAGCGGCGCAATTGGGAAGCACTGTTTCACAACAACAGCAACAACAACAACAACAGCAACAACAACAACAACAACAACAACGACAACAACGACCACAACGACCACAACCGCAACATATCAATAAGCAGCCCGAACTTCTGCAACGCTTTGCAACGTCTCCCCCCTGCGCCCCCCACCCGCTCTTTACCTACATCAGACAGCCGCAGCATATCATTCAGAATTTCTGCAAACGCTTTGCGGGGGAGGGCGCTGCGCCCTCCCCCCTGCACCCCCCACCCGTTTTTTTTTCATCAACAACAACAACAGCAACAACAACAACAACAACAAGAAGATCAACAGCAACAACAAGGACAACAAACGCTTTGCGGGGGGAGGCAACATCAACAACAATAACAACCATTCAGAATTTCTGCAAATGCTTTGCTGAGAACAACAACAACAACCACAACAACAACATCAACAACAACAACAACAACAACCACAACCATTCGGAATTTCTGCAAACGCTTTGCGGGGGGAGGCGCTGCGCTCCCTCCCCCCTCACCCCCCACCCCCTTGTTTTTAAATCAACAACTACAACAACACAACAATAACACAGCACAACAACTACAAACAAACGCTTTGCGGCAGCAACAGCAACAAACGGCAAACAACAAGGCAACGACAAAACGCAATTTTTGTAACATGTAACAAAAACATAGTAATATAACAACAGCAACAACAACAACCACAATAACAATAGCAACAAGAACAACAACAGCAACAAGAAGAACAACAACAGCAACAAGAACAACAAGAACAAGAACAACAACAACAACAGCAACAGCAACAGCAACAACAACAACAACAACAACAACAACAACAACTTCAACAACAACAACAACAACAAACAACAACAACAAACAACAAACAACAAACAACAAACAACAAACAACAAACAACAAACAACAAACAACAAACAACAACCAACAACAACAACAACAACAACACCAACAACAGCAACAGCAACAGCAACAGCAACAGCAACAGCAACAGCAACAGCAACAGCAACAGCAACAGCAACAGCACCACCACCACCACCACCACCAACAACAACAACAACAACAACACCAACACCAACAACCAACAACAACAACAACAGCAGCAACAGCAGCAACAGCAACAGCAACAGCGGCAGCGGCAGCGACAACGACAACGACATCGACAACAACAACTTTAACAACAAGAAGAACAACAACAGCAGCAACAAGAACAAAATCAACAACACCAACAACAAGAAGCAGCACAACAATCAAGAGTATCGGAATGCAGCAAATACAGTGCAACTTGAGGGTTCGAAGTGAATGTGACAAATACCATTTTTGAAAATGAGAATTAAAATGCCAAAACGTGCAAAATTACAGCCCAAAGCACCTAAATGTAGCAAATAGATGCACATACCACAGAAAATTCACAAGTTTCAGGTCGAAACAAATAGCAAAACGTGGCAGAAACCATGCAAAATGAAAACCAAAGCGCCAAAATGTAGCAAATGCCATGGAAAATCATAAGTTTTTTACGCAGAAACCATGCGACAAACCTGCAAAACACCATACAAATCACACCAGGCACGAAACCCAAAAAAAATCCAAAACTGAAAAAAAAATCCAAAAACAATTCTGCACCCATTGAAAATGGTAATAGAAATAGTTGATTTACCCAATAAAAAGGATGATTTTCCAGTTCGCTATGTTAGTTTACCAGAGGGTAATATTTACCATGTTTTTTTGGCAATGCGGGCCAAGATCGATCAGGTTCGAGGGATGATTGGGCCATGGTTGGGATGGGCCGAGATCGATTGCCAGCAATATCTGGATTGTTTATTTCATGGAAAATCCCAATCTAAAATGGATGATTTAGGGTAACCCCCATTTTAGAAAATCTAAAATGGATGATTTAGGGTAACCCCCATGACGAATCGGAAACCTCCAACATGTGAAAAAACAAAAAAAATCGGGACGACTCGTGAGATGATGATCTTTTTTGGGACTCGTGACATTTTTTTTGGGACTGTGTGCAGCTGTTGGGCCAACTCACTGGTCAGGGCCCGCTGAGCACTTGACATCCGTCCATCCTCCTATGCCATTCCTCCTTGGATCGGGGCGGAAATCATGATAGGGATACTTCTGGCTCAAAATCCTTTACTGCACTTGGTGTTTCCATAGCAAAATAGCATACGAACATGCTATAGATAAATCTAAAATGATATATATATATAATTATATATATATATATAGCTGGTGAAGATATAATATCTGATATATATACATATATACATGATAGCTGGTAGCTCATGGATGTTCATTCTCTCGTCTAACACAGCTCCCCGGTGACAAAAAAACCTCTGTCCGTGTCTGAGGGCATGTTGCATTGTCAAGCCTGTAGTGCCTGAACCAGCATGGTGGTCACTGGGGGGTGCTGTTGGATTCACAGGGTAGCCTATGTTTTTTTTTTCCGGCTTAATAATGGTACAGGATGGGGCCCCCAAGATAGTGTTCAGTTGCTTTACAAGTGGCTGAATTCTATGGTTTATGGTAGATATAACGAACTAGTATTCACGGGGTTTATATAAACCAACAAACATAACTCGGGGGCACGAATCCTATATATTTAATGTGATATTTTCCATGGAATACCCACCCTCAGGTGTCATTTTTTACATGTCTAGCTGGATGTTTTTCACCTCTTTGAAGATGGTTGGGGGATTTTCCAGCCACGTTGCATGACACCGGAGGGTATAGCTTGGGATTTCACGAAGAAACAAAAGGTGGTGTTGCCAGAAAATTGGAGTACGACTTTGAAGGCTTGGGGTAATTGATGGGTTAAAATACAAAACAAACATAGTACAACCATAGTTATTTCAAATAATTAGCAACCATAAGTTGGGACATGGGGGCCCATGGGGGCCCTATAAATATGGCGACAACTAGTCATTTCTCATATAGAAATCGCATCCCCGGTCAAGCTATCAGCAGCCCTCACACGCTCAGCCGCTGGTGATTTTGCAACTTGAATTCTGAATTTCAAGGAAACATGATCACGAAAGGAGATCCAATCGGGGAAGATTTCGTTTTGCTCATGTTCGCATCATGGGGAGCATCCAAAATTGTTTCAAGTCAAGTTTGGGACGTGCAACGGCTTGCCCACAGAAATGTGTTCATTTGGTGAATGTCTGTACTTGGCGGCTCGTGATGCCAGAGATTCGTGTTTTTTTGTCCCCAATGTGTTGATATTCCACCTCTGGTTGAAGTTGCCCCATTTCTTAAGGCGTATTTATATGTATTTACTCTGTAGCGGCAGTAGTGATAGAAATATATAGAAATGTAGAATTTGCATCACTTGAGTAGGAATTCATGTTTCTATCCCAGGATTGCTTGGATTGCTTAATATGATACTTGTGCTGGTTAGTGGTTTGGAACATGAATTTTATTTTTCCATATATTGGGAATTGCATCATCCCAACTGGCGAAGTCATATTTTCCAGAGGGGCATGATGACCTGACTGCTCCCGATGCAAGTCTAAAAGGTCTTATAGCAGTATGGAGTCACAATTTGCATGTAAGCCTAAAGAATCTAGAGCTTGTTCGTTGGTGCGGAAACGTTGTTGGACAGTTATGGCTTGCATTGGTCAACTTGATCCATACAATCCTCCAAATCTCTGGCTTTCTGACATGGCTCGAAAGGTTTGATGAACGAATGGCTATCCCTCTGCCTCCGGCAGTTACGCCTCGTTTGAAAAGTGGATGGACCCCAGGATTTGGAGTGCCCAAGCTTTCAAATGTGTCCATCTTCCCGTATGTAGTGCATCCTGTCGACGCAGCCCCTGAAGTGTTGCTGAGGGGTGAGGTGCCTCCTGCCGGCTACCAGCTTAAAGAAGAGGACTATTCAGACATTCGATATGGTTTCGCAGATCGGTCTTGGACAGCTGAGGACGTACAGGACTATTGGGCCTTGCGATTGGAAAAGGCTTTGTCCGAACGTGGCTTACAGATTGATATGTCCTATCGAAGAAAAGCTGCTAAGAAGGGAATTATTCCCCACATTGACGTGTGGGGTTTTTGTTTTTAGTTCTGTATCCGCCTCCTCCTCGCCCGTCCTCCTCCTCACTCACCTCACTCACACACACACACACACTCACTCACTCACTGACCCTCACTCACTGACCCTCACTCACTGACCCTCACTCACTGACCCTCACTCACTGACCCTCACTCACTGACCCTCACTCACTGACCCTCACTCACTGACCCTCACTCACTGACCCTCACTCACTGACCCTCACTCACTGACCCTCACTCACTGACCCTCACCTCACCTCACCTCACCTCACCTCACCCCACCCACCCACTCACCTACTCACTCGCCTACTCACTCACCTACTCACTCACCTACTCACTCACTCACTCACTCCCTCGCTCACTCGCTCACTCGCTCACTCGCTCACTCGCTCACTCGCTCACTCGCTCACTCACTCACTCACTCACTCACTCACTCAGTCACTCACTCACTCACTCACTCACTCACTCACTCGCTCACTCGCTCACTCACTCACTCGCTCGCTCGCTCACTCGCTCACTCGCTCACTCGCTCACTCGCTCACTCACTCGCTCACTCGCTCACTCGCTCACTCGATCACTCGCTCACTCACTCGCTCACTCACTCGCTCACTCACTCACTCACTCATTCACTCACTCACTCACTCATCACTATTTTAAAAAACTTTAAAAAACTATGTTCGGGGTTTTCACAAGTCGTTTTTTTTGGGTAACAAGTCATTTCTACCAAGCGCCAAGCTGTTATGCACAAATCACTCCTGGAGGATCATCCAGCAAAAATGAGCCATAGTAAAACGATGATTCTACAATGGTTATATTAACTATATCATTAGAGTTTCTAGTTATAACTTATCTAAGACATATTGCTAGCCATCACTTCTATGGTTATAAGCCATATTTTCACATTATTATTCACCAGTTAAACTCACTATGGTTATTACCACTCAAAAAAATTGAGTGATAACCATAGTGGGATAACCATACTGAAGTGGGATGATCTAATGATAGCATTATTTATGAAACCAGTTATTCCTAACATTTACGAGACGCACTGAAGTGGGATGATCCAAGCCCGCTCTTGAGGTGCTGGAACTTATGTGGACGTTAGTGGGGCAGCGACGTGCTTAGACTGTGCCCTGGTGGCCTTCAGTGAACGATGGGACGATGGGACGATGGTGGAGTTCCTGGCTTTTCTGGGCTCCCTCCACTACCCTCTGTAACTATAGAAAATCACCATTTTTAATGGGAAAATCCACTATAAATGGGGTATTTTCTACAGTTATGTTAGTTTACCAGAGGGTATATCTACTTTAAGTTTTTTTTTTTTAAAAAATGTTTTTTTCCCTACAACATCCTCCATTACTTTGTTGATTAAATCAGATTATATAAAACATATTAAAACATATTGAACCATATCGACACACACACACAAAACCATATTTAAAAATATTAAATCCATATATAACCGTTTCTAGATGCCTGGTGCAGAATCCTGGGGCAATCAGTGGGCACTACGTGATGGAACCAGAGATCCCCGTAGTGAATTTTCACTGAGAGGACCTGGGTCCCAAAAATTGAACCATATTTTGAGCCAATCAGGGCCAATCAATCATAATCCACTGGTTGATGTTTTGGAACATGTTTTATTTTTTCATATATTGGGAATGTCATCATCATTTTCCATAGCTATGTTAAATAATCAGAGGGTATCTTGAAAATCGCCGACCTTTTCCGTGGCTTTGTTTAGTCTGTGATTTTTGGTTTATTTTCAGGAAAATCCACCACTTAATTGGGGAATATATAGTGGTGAATATTTGCTATTTTTTGGGGACACCTTAAGCAAATCCAAGTTTCAGGTTCATATGAGAATTTGCCAGAATCATGGCTGATTTCTGATTTGAGAATAGACTACCTACTCAACAACAATGGTCCTTGCCAACGGCCAGAAGTGTGATGTGACCATACATAAGCCCAGTCACAACAGATGCTAATGCCCAGTTACCTCTGGATTTTTGTTTTGGATGTAGCTGGTAGAAGTCACACTGCCAAGGATGATTAGATAAATGTTCCAATGCCATGCTTAAATACCAGGGTCAAAAGATACAAGTTTTGGTGCGGATAAATTGATGGTCTAGGGCTTAGGGAGTCTAGTTATACTCATCATGGAGTGGGTGGATAGAATGTTGAATTGGACTACCTACATCTTATACCATATACATGTGTATTCTGAATGCCTAGAGGTTATAACTAATTGATCGGAGAATCACGTTTTGATCTGAATATATATATATATATATACACTGCTATTATATAACATAAATATATATATTTATATATACACATATCATAAAATATCCCAGTCACATCCCATTCTACGCCATTCTATCCCATTATATACATATATTCATACATATGGCTGAGCTACAATAGTTCAACAGCCTGAAAATAGCTGTTCTCATAGCCAGCTATGGGGATGATTCCCAGAATCCTGATCATCATTCCGTCGTGACGTCACGACTCGTCACGACGTGAGGTCATCATAATTTATCCAGAAGGATTTCCGAATACATCCCCATTGTACCACTCCATTATATATATATATATGATATATATATATATACACATCTATATACATATATATATATTGTACATCGATATACCCTCCGGTAATCAAACCTGGTTTGCTGGATTGTTTTCCATGTATCGGTGATTTTGCCAGCTCAAAAAACCTCAATTTTGGGCGATTTCCCATGGCCAGGTTTGATTACCGCAGGCTAGTTACTCATACTCAACTTGCATGGGTCAACTCGAAAATCTCCAATGTTTGTACAATGTGAGGCCCCCCAGTGATGTTAGTTGGTTTATAAGCCCCAGTAACTAGTTCGTTGTAAGTACCATAAACCATAGTTATTGGAGTTATAAACCAACTTAGCTATCGAACGGGGGCCTCACATTGTACTATTGGTTCTCATTATATTCCATTATTATCCATTATTATAATTCAGCCAGATATATATAGATATGCTAGCAATTCGCCAAACTGAAGATAGCTGAAATACTGCCATGTGGCCATGTCATGTCAGAATCCCCGAATCCAATTCCCATTCGAGAACAGGGAAAATAAGGAAGGGAATCCATATACTATTATCCGTATATTATATAGATTTACTATTATATTGTCTATAAATACTGGCCTATTCATCAAGATATACATCAAGACTCGTTGGACAAAGCTGGGCAGTTTCTCCAATGGTTCGCCGTCCAACCAGCTGTGTCCATGTGGCAGTGACCTACATCTCATAGACTGTATAGATATAATTGACCTACATGTGGGGATGATTTCCCTTATTAATCATGATTCCAGGCTTTGGGAGAACAGTGAGGTGGTTATAATTTACCCATATATATATATATATATACAATGTGAGGCCCCCATTAGATAGCTAAGTTGGGGCCTACATAACTCCAATAACTATGGTTTATGGTACTTATAACGAACTAGTTACTGGGGCGAATCTAAACCAACTAACATCACTGGGGGGCTTCACATTGTATATATATATATATACAGATACAGTATGGTTGGTTAATAGGAATTCCCAGTCCATACATTCTGACAATCCCCAATAAAGGGCAAAAAAAAATCCCCTAGGCCCCTAATCAACCAATTGGGGTTGGAACACTGCTCCAAAAACCATCAAAGGTTTATTGTACATATATCGAACTAGCAATTGGGGTTTATAAACGAAGCCACATTATCTATCGTTATTATTATTGTTCCATGAAATATCTCATTATTTCCCATGATTATATTTTTCACTATTTCACTATTATTTTCCATCATATTCCATCATTATATTCAGCCAGATACACATGTAGATACAAGATGTAGATCTTTTCAATTATTTGAACCTCTTATATTCCATAAATCCCTTCCCACGTTCATATTAAACATACCTTTTGACCTTTTGAAACCATGTTTTAGCAGGGAATTTGCACATAATAAAGGGACCATAGAAAGGGTGTGTTTTTTTTTAATATAAGAGGGGGATGGGATTCGAATGGATTATCGCTATGCTATGATCCTGAAATATGTCAGAAATCTCCACATTTACAAATGAATTGATAGATGTACCCAACATTTTTACCATAGAATTCCACATTATTCCTATATATATATATGACCCGTCAGTAAATTAACATAGACCCTGAAAATCACCGACTTTTAGTTGAAACTAATCTTCCAAACCCTATCTGGCAGGGTCGAAGTGTTAATTTACCCCCAAAAAAACATATAGAATTTGTCCATAGATATTTCCCATAGAATTCCCATATATATATATTGTATTTCTGGTGGGGCTTTTCTCATGGTTTTTTCTGGCTCCAGGTCCTCCGGACAGTTTGAGCTGCACTACCTCCTCTACGCCTCAGCGCCTTGGACCAGTTGCGAGGTCAACGGATTTTTCACAAGCACCGGGGCTGGAAAACATCTAGGGACATTGGTCCATGAAAAATGGGCATTTCAGTGACTCAACTTGATGAACTTGATGGGAATTTCTAGTTCAATGGACGGGTTTCAGGGCAAAAATTCAGGTTTAAGCCCCATATTTCATGGGAAAAATCGATGCTTTCCGGCTTCGATTTTCCCGACTAAACCAATCCATTGCATGTAACGAAGATAGGGGCTTAACGGATTTAACATAGGAACTTGACCATCAAAAATAGTGAGTGAACAAGCAAATGAACCACCAACATGTATCAAAATATAGGAATCGAAGCACCACAAGATTGGGACATTAACCAACAAACAGGGACTGTAGTTTCTGGGAGTGGTGGATGTAAAAGCTTTAGCGCTTAGCGCTGCACCATATATTAGAAACTACTGGGAAATTGAGCAATTTAGTTGTTGTTCAAACAAAATTTTGAATCTATCGCGCAAAATTTTGGGTATATACAGAAGTATATCTATCAATTACTTTAATTATTGGCATTTTATAGATGTTGACTGGACCGTTCAATGGACTTCATGGACTTAGATATAATATACACCCATAATATATATATAATATAATATATATATATATAATATATAATATAATATATATATATATATTATATTTATTTATTTGTTTATTTATTTATGTATTTATATATTTATGTATATACATTCTATATGTATATCAAGCTTATTGAGTTCTTTTTGTGGTTTGATGAGGTTTTTCATGGACCTACTGAATGGGGGTGTGTCTGAAAATGTCGAGGACCCGATCGAGATCCATTGATAAAATTGTCATTGGCCCGATGAATACCCTCTGGTAATTTAACATAGCTATTGAAAATGGCCATTTATAGTGGATTTTCCCATGAAAAATGGTGATTTTCCATAGTTATGTTAGTTTACCAGAGGGTACTTCATTTTTTGAGGGTTTACTTTAGGAGGTGCTAAGCCGGCGACGGCCTGTAAAAATGCTCTATGTCCTCTGAAAGAGAGGGTAGGACCTTGAAACGATTTATAATATGATCGAAGCGGACCCAAGTGACCCAAGTAGTTTAGTATCGAACCAACAAACAGGCTTTATAAGGTTTTATCGGGTTTCATGTGGTTTAACGGACCTGCCGGGTGTGTTTAAAATGAAACATCTAAGCCATGTGATGCCATGTGCCCTATATAGTTGTTTTCGGCATGCGGCTGATACGGCGCCCTTGGAAGGGTTGCCAATTTTGAGATGTGCCATTTACGATCCCTTGGAAGGGTTGCAAATTTCAAAAATGAGGCTTGCTGAAATGGGGGTATAGGATTTGATTTTTTTGAGTTTTTATCATGTTGCACATGCTGTGGTATGATCATCAGGGGGGGTGGGGGTGGGGGGTGGGAGGGGTGTATTAACGTTCTTGACGAGCACTTCCTTTACGTTACGGAAGATGCACACGTTGCGCATGCTGTCGTATGATCATCAGGGGGGTGGGGGTGGAGGGTGGGGGGGTGTATTAACGTCCCTGAGGAGCACTTCCTTTACGTTACGGAAGATGCAAACGTTGCACATGCTGTCAGTTGTGTCAAAGATTATCCCCACAAAAGGTTCAAGTTGGCCCAAGTCAACCACAAACAAAATATCTTTACTAAGACTAAGACTTATCATTTTCGAGGTCGTTTGTGGGATAAATCCTATAGAGCCATTGTTGGTGGTACCCAACAAATGGATGGAACATGGAAACACTTGAAAAAATGGCGACCTCCGTCGATGCTCCACAAAAAAAACCAAAACGTGTACAAAAAAAGGTACACTTGGGCCTACAGCTGGACATGGCGTCACAACGCTGCCTTGTTGCAGACTGTGGCTTCTGCATTGCCACAAGCGCTCTGGCACCGCTAGCGTCGAGAAGAGGAAAAAACTGGAAGAGTGAATGTCGCCATATGTCGCCCTGATATGATTCGGATGATTGAAAGTCATAAATTTCTAATGTTTTTTTCTTGACCCTTCAAGAGCAAAATCGAGTCACCGCGCAGGCGAAACGCACATTTTCACTCTTGAGTCACACGCCTGCCAATCGAAATGAATGTCCATGTTGCAAACATTTTTTGACGACTCCTGCAAATACCAGCATTTTGTCTCTTAGCCTCAAAAATCAGAATTTCAAATTCGTCACCCTTACAAGGGCGCCGAGTCAACCGGTTGCCTTGTTTTCTATTCAACAAACTACTGGGATGACATCCAACATCAAGAATAAGATGGTTGGTGGTTGGGAAATTGTTGTATAATTAACTTTGTTTTTGCCCAAAGAATCGATACGCTTGGTCAAAATTCTTGGAGCACAATATTTGACTGCAACATGTCTTTGTTTCTCTCAATCTTGTTCAAAGAATCCAAGTTAATGGGATTCAACATGTGGGGTTAAACATCAAACAACAAAAATCAAAGTACTAACCATATAAATCATTTAATCATACATACATACTTACACGGGAAATTGTTTGATACTATCATATACATTAAAAGGACTATTCCAAAGCTAGGAAGCTTCGACATTTTTGCAATTTCTCAATTTCTTCATAGGACTCTGTGATATACACAGAAAACATCATATTAAAAAAAAGTCTGGAATATATATATATATATATATAAATGTTTGCTATACACATTCGTGTTTTTTCTTTTAAACCATATCTACTATATGTATAGCAAACATTTATAGTTGGATTAATCTAACATATATCAACCATATCCATCTGGGGATGTCAAAGTTGGATTGATTTTTTGACATCCCCAGATCCGCTTCGCTCGATGCCAAGGTTAAAACCAGGTTTCTTCACCTTCACAGGCCCGACGGGCCCGACGAGCAGGTGTTGATATAAGTCGACATAGAATACATAGGTTGTTTGTTATAATATATAAATCAACTACTGGCTATAGAAAAAGTAATATGAGAGAGAGAGAGAGATATATATATATAAACTGATAGGGGTGTTGAACCACAACGGTTACCCCTTCTTTTGCCTTCTGGTGCCCCGTTGAAGCTTCAGCAACACATTTTTTTGGCCCAGGGTGGCTCAGCAGTGCCAGGAGACTATGCCTTCCTGTCCAACAACAGCGGCACGCCCGCCATCCCGTGCCTTGGCGGCATGGGCTGAAAGGTACCTGAAAATGCTGGGAGAACACTGACATCCAATGAAAATCCCAGAAAAATCTCATTGGATTTCAAATATTCGGTCATTTTTCCCATATTTTCCAACATGTTAGGTATTTTTTCCCATATTTTCTCCATGAAAATCTAGAAGGTGTGGCCCCCGGGATGTAACTTGGTTCAACAAAAAATTACATAATTGTAGTTATATGCCCAATAAACTATAATTAGTCAAGTTACAAGTGAATTTAGGCTAAATTTTCTGCATGAAAATCTCGTTTTCTTTGTTTGGGTACTAAAAGCGCCCGTCACCGATGGGTCAGTGCGTGGTGCGTCGCTGGGTTGCCTCCCTTGAGGAGGTTAGTACCTGATTAGGCTGATCAGGAACCTGAAATTTCTTGCAGGCGCACAGGTATGTGGGGATCACACCCAAGGTGCTCTATCTGATGTTTTTTTTCCCCTTGCCCATTCCCTTCCTTGGCCGATGGCCCAGTGTCTACATTCCAACATGCAATCTGGCTTAGTTTGCTTTGGTTTCAAGCACAGGGTCCACAATGTGGTGCGCGCATGTGCCCGCAATAATTTGTTTGCAGCCATCATTCACTCCGGTTATATCCATATCCCCCAGTTAGCCTAGTCATTGCTAAATTTGATGAATTTAGCTATCCGTGAAACAAGTATAAAATCAATCCCATGAACTTAAGTTGGCTAAATCACAATTAAAACTATGAACTTGACCATTAAATCACCGTAGCCCAGCGATATTTTGTGAACAACTTAGAGAACCTTTTTCGGGCACCAGCTCGGTGAGAAGATGAGTCGAGCAGTCAGTTTTCGATTCGCCGAGTCGATGATGTCTGGAATTTTCTCCATTGGATTTTTTTTTTTTCGGGGCATCGAATCCGGCACTGGAATCTCTCTTAGAATTAAGGGTAATCAAAGATGACACTGGAATATCCCTGATCTATAGATGATATGTGATGATATTTAAGATCTATTTAAGATGATCTATTTACTATTTGATGATATTTAAACCATCCATTTACTGGTTGCTACATTAGTAGGGTTGCTGGATGGGTGGGAGTTGCTGGGATGATGAAATTGATTGGCTTCACCAGTGGATCATTCCCGAAAATTCCCTATGTAAAACGCACCAGTACCCTCTGGTTATTTGTTACATAGCCATGGTATAGATGGCCCATAGAAATAGATGGTTTACCGTTCTTAAAAATGGGTGGATTTTCCATGGCGAACTGTTAAATAACCAGAGGGTATTGGGTTCCATCAATCCAGGCAGCCGAGGGTTGATCTGAGCAAGAAGCCGAGGTGTAATAGGTGGATGGGACAGCGAAATCCTGCACCACCTAGAAGATGGTTGAAAGCCTGTGAATAATATGGGATGTTTACCACCGTTTTCAACTGGTGCAGGATTTCGCAACCATTCACGGTATTTTTTGGGGGAGGATTGGAGGCAGAAACATTGGCAATTTGATCAACATTGGTGATTTGATCTCAATACTAATGTGAGATTCTATAATCAACAAAATATGCAAATTTTGAGTTGTAAACTGAATTGGGTTTCCCAGCCTCGTTCTGAGCAAACTTTTGGGTGTGTGACAAAAATCCTTTCTGTTTACGGTTTCTGTGGCAGTACCAGCATTAATTGGGTGGTTTCCTCTAGATTGAATACCTTGCAGGAATCAAGCAGCGCAAATTCCCCATGGAAAAATGTATTTTCGTCTTTTTTTCATTACCCAGTTCGGTTTTGAGAGGATGCTTTCCTTTGACCCAAAGGACTGAGACATTTTTGTAAGTTCCTCACTGTTTTATAGACACATCATGACATGGCAAATCTCACAACATGTTTTGAACATGCCTACTATATTCATCTATATTCCAGTTTTAGTTGAGTTGATTTCTAGTTTAAGCACCTTTTCCAATAGAACCCGGCAAGGCATCCCTTGCTATCGCAACCACCATGGAGCGTCGCCAGGGACTTTGTCTTCGGCTTCCAGGGGACATACAACACCAGTAGCATGCCAGAAATCGCCAGTACCGTGAGAGCTTCAGGACAGCGCAGCGCGGGCGTTTTGAAGATCAGGGAAGGTATCCAAGATCCACACAGATCCAAAAGGTGATTCCTTTTGAAACTGGGAGTGTCTTTCTATGTACAAGCCATTGGAAGGAGGAAGATTTGAACTACTCAGCATATCTCAGCATCATTTCCATTCATTTCCCACAAATGACCTCGGATTTCTTGGTGACATTCCCCATCTATTTGTTGTTGAAATCAGCATTTTAACCGTGAAACTAGAGACACACCTTGGAACCACTGCATGCGCGCAGGATTGAAAGCTTGCTCGGAAGAGTGTGCATGGGCTAAATCAGCGCTACCGAACTGATCTGGTGGTTTCTAAGTACCATCTGGTAATCAAGAATGGCAACCTTTTTTTTTCTCCTGCCAATAGCAAGTTGAGGGCTACTCCATGCACACCAATATTTATCTGGTTGGTGCTTTGGAACATGAATTTTATTTTTCCATATATTGGGAATTTCATCATCGCAACTGACTTTCACTCCATCATTTTTCAGAGGGGTAGGTCAGCCACCAACCCTGATGGTCAATTTCCATGGTGGAAGTGGGTAAGGGGGTATTGATATTTCATGATATTTCCATGCCCCCAATAATCACGGATCTGACAATGAACAGATCAAATATGCTCCATGTCATGTAACCAATTTCTAGTTTGGAAGTATTTTTCACATTCCCAATATGTATATGTATATCTATATGTATATGTATATGTAAATGTATATGTATATGTATGTGTATATATATATGTATACATATATATATATATATTATATCCAATATATTATAGTGGAACAACTGCTGAGTTTTTTGAAAATTCAACCATCATAACTTTCATCCCTCTGTCAAAAACAAGGGATTTCAGATACAACTCCGACTGGAGCCAAGCTGTCCATATTCTACAAGGTGGTCCCAGTGAAATGTGTGTTGGGACTTATAACCCCCATGAACTACAGATATATGTATATATATATATAAGCTCCATACCTAGGACCATAGGACTTATAAACGCACCAACTTAGCTAACATAAATCAATTATAAATCCCATTAAACGCACAACTCAAGCCAGTTTCATTATGTTTCATGGTTCCATACAGGTGCCATTTGCAACCATATAAGGCGTCTAGATCGCAGCTTGTGACAAGGCAACTGCTACATAGGCAAGATAGAAGTTTGTCAGCATCAAGGAGGTACAAGTCTCGACGTTGAAAAACACATCTTGATCAATCGACATTCATAGATATTGAAACACATATCATATGTGCGCATGGAGTATAGAACGATAATCACATACTGCAAATCAGACATCTCGGAGTTTTTCTCCTGCAATGTCGGACACGGAATCGTCGTCGAGGCATACTTCTGCGACGACACCGTCTACAACTGGCACAGCTGCTGACCCCTACTTGACACTGGAAGATTCCTCGACAGCAACTGTTCAGCCCGAGGCGTGGCGCCTGACGAAGCAGTTGGTCCTCTCGATTGGAAAGCTGCAGGCTATTGTAGGGGAGCGGGGGGTTCGCAAATTTATGCCCAGGAGTGTTTGGAGTGACTGCGGCCATGCCGGACGTGACGGCTTCCTCTCGCTTGCCAGTTGCTTCTTCCACTGCAGCAAAGGCTGCGCAACTTCCACGAGTCCAATTTTGACCCGGAAACTGGATCGTGTCACAGACCTCTTGGTGAATCAATTGTTGGCAGATGAGATTCAGGAAAGGGTTCCCTTAGCTGCTTTGAGATGATCCCCCAATGACGCCCTCATGGCAGCGCAAAGGGCGCTTATAGGGGCCATGGATTTTCACTCATGGCATGGGATCTCATGGGATCATGACCATACTAATTTCATGTTCCTATGGTGAAACATATCCCATATCACCACATCATATCCCAATTAAATGGTTGGTTCTATCCGCTACATTCCCATATATTCCCATGCAAAAGTTCCACGTGGCTGACCATGGTACATATATATATACCCTCTGGTTATTTAACATAGCCATGGAAAATGGCCCATTTATAGATGGTTTACCATGGTTTACCTATTAAAAATGGTGATTTTCCATGACTGCCACAAGCAATGCAAAGACATGCGTACCGCCAGCGGCAGTGCACAGGACCCTGGGCGCAACCCCCGGCACCCCCAGATATCAAAGTTGACTTACTTCCGCACTCTGCAAAGCTACACCAGGAAAGGCAGCAAGACCAGCTTTTGCGAGTGGCAACGTTGATTCCTGGGGAGCGGGGCCATGTTTGCGCGTGCATATCCACATACATCACGCGGAAGCGGCGTTAAATTAGCGATTCATATTGGCTTGGCCGCAAAACTACTAAGCATGTGCTCAAAAGCTACTAAGCACGGTGTCGCATTTCCTATTGGCTTGGCCGCAAAGCTACTAAGAATGCATTCAAAAGCTACTAAGGACGATGTTGCAATTCGTATTGGCTCGGCCGCAAAACTACTAAGAAAATGCTTCAATGAATAAAAGAAATAGTATCTTCTTCTTTTCTTGAATTTGGAGAGACATTCTTAGTAGTTTTGCGTCCGAGCCATTGTGATTTGCAACTCACGCCTTAGTAGTTTTTCATGAACTCCTTAGTAGTTTTGCGTCCAAGCCATTGTGATTTGCAACTCACGCCTTAGTAGTATTTCATGAACTCAGTAGTTTTGCGTCCAAGCCATTGTGATTCGCAACTCGTGCTTTACTACTTTTTCGCGATATGCTTAGTAGTTTCACGTCCAAGCCATTGCGATTTGTACCTCATGCCTTAGCAGGCCTTTTATTAAGGCTTTGGGGGCGCTTCTTCTCAAAGCCTAGGTGGGCCCAAGGCCCCAAAACTGGAGCCTCAAATAAGTGGTAAAGCAAGCGCCTCGGGCATGTACCCTCGGAGTATATCATGTTATATCCCTCGTTATAAGTGGGATAAGTAGGGTTAATCCACTTTATACCATTCGGGTATCCGGTATCCTACTTACGAGTCGTGGGTACTTCGCCACCAAGTAGGACCAAATTTGGTCGGTTAGTCTACCAGGTAGGGGGAATCGAATGGGAATATATGGGTAACTAAAGCTGGTGGGTGGTTTGGAACATTTTTTTCCTGGTTAATCTATGGTTAATCTATGGTTAATAATGGTTAATAATTGGAATAACAATGGGATACTGGTTGGTGGTGACTGGAACCATGGAATTTTGAATGACTTTCCACAAAAATTGGGAATGGAAAATCATCCCAGCTGACGAACTCCATCATTTTTCAGAGGGGTAGGTCAACCACCAACCAGGATATAGATGATATAGCCCTCACAAAATTGCAATATTTGTTTCAAGCAAATCATGATAAACGTGTGAATTTAGAGGCCTTTCCCTATATTATCAGACAGACCCATATTTGACATCTTCTCTGGTTGGTGGTTTGGCACATTTTTTGTTTTCCATAATATATGGGATAATGCTTCCCATTGACTAATATTTTTCAGAGGGGTTGAAACCACCAACCAGTTCTTTTCGGTACCTTCAAGTAAATCAAACCCACGTTGAGCCCGATGAATGAGGTCGCACAAACCTCGCCATGGATGTAGTGATAATTTAAAGATGTTTAAAATTGTTTTTTGTCACCTTTCGTAAATAGTTGAGGCAAATCATAAATTACTTCACAGACATAATTATCTACACATCGTTACAGGGTGTACTCATATATATATACCTACTTCAACTAAAACCCACAAAATAGCAGGTTGGAGTGCAAGAACCGGGTTCTGAAGGCTCTTCCCACAAATTTCGAGGTTTTGATATCGATAACCTGGTTTTGAATCAATAACCTACTTTTCAGAAGCTCAGCTATCTTTTATAATCAAACATGGCCCTCATAGCCTACCTCCTCCACCAATCCCTAAGCCATTTTGGCTAATGCCGCGGCGTAGTCACAGAAGTCACAGACCTAATCGCCGGGATGCTCAGCAAAGCTCCTGCCAGGATCATGGATGCATGGTGATGTTGGAAAAGAATGTTGACAGCAAGACTTCCTATAGTTAATCCCAGCCACATTTTGGCCCAAGGTTGTGTCAGTGTCAAAGAACATGACTATGCAGTTTGATTGTGAAAATCTGGCGATGGAGTGGGACTCCCATGAGGAAATCAGGGCTAGGCTTCGAGATGGGAAACATTTGGTGGGGAACAAAGACACTACCAAGGATGCCACTATTTTCCAGTGTGTTTCCAACGTGGATGTGTTACCCCCGATGCTTCACCGGCTCTACGCTTGTGGGTTGAAAATGCCTCAGATCGACAATCTCCAGGAACAATGTCATGAGGCCTGCAGAAAATCATCTCGGAACCCTTGTGAGAAGACTGTTGAAGATGATGCGTGGGAGCTTCGCAAGATGTGCAGGTTCATCAAACGGAAAGCCCGACGAGGGGAAGTGAGTCTTGAATTTGGGCTGTAGCTAAGCATGGATTTATTGTTTTACTTGGTGCCCCCTCCCATGAAACAAGATGTCATTTTTGGGGGGCCAGTCAGCAGCCTAAAGGACACCGACTTCCACGACCTGCTCTTGATTGTGGAGCCCTTACTTGAGGCCAGGTTCGACGCATAGCAGGGTTATATAAAATACTATGGATATATATTTTATTTCTAAATTGTTTTACTTGGTCTTTACATATCCCCAGGCCAGTCCTTCATCACCAGCATTGGCAGGATAAAATCACCCAAGTCCTCGCGAAGGCCAAGTCTCAGCCCATTTCCCAGAAGGACACGTTTCAAGTTTTTCAATGTTTCCTTTGGAACCCTGCATAGGTGATGAAATGTTTTTAATCAAGCCCACATACGAAACTTGGTTTTGTACAAATTATATCCGTTGTGATTCATCAACACTTTCGAGGACTCTGCAACGGAAGATGATGCTACGAACTCCTCGTATGATGACAGTTCTGATGATGATGGTAAAGAGGGCAATCCATCTGGTGATCCCGAACGTTTACAAGAGGTGGTGCCACCACAACCAGCTCTGTCACTCACCAGTGCTACCGCTACCCCTCAAGCCCCATCTCCTGCACCATCAGTTGCTTCAATCGTGACTCCGCCTGCCAAGCATACGGCCGTGGCCGCACTGACACCGCCCCCAGTGTCACCTCCCTCAGGCTTTCGACTGGGATTGGGTGGGTCATGGTGGGTTATAGTTTTCCACCAAATGTATAAAGTATAGAATATCATATCCAAACAGTAATAGATGTAATAGGACCCCATCAACGATGCCACTTGACTCGCTTCCCTGAGGCGATGATCAGTACAGCCACATGATGTATAGGCGAGTCAAGATCTTGGAGTCCATTTTGGAGAAGAAAAATGCTTTGTTGGCGATCCTAGCCATCAAATATGAAAACATTGTAGGATTTTTATTTTCAGTTTTGAAACCTTTCACAAAATCAATCAAAAAAAGGATATACCCCATGAAGGGAATGCTCAACTAATCCACATCCCGTATTGTCCAATCCTCACATCCAGTCAACCTAGGATCCAGAACAAGATGAAAGCGCCCGAACCAGCCCAACCAGCTGTGATTCCTGAGCCTGCTTCTCACACTGGAGGACATGGATATAAAATGAGTTCTGTTGTGTTTCTGGTGTATGACAATTTTTGAAGAAGCATCACAACGTGTAAATTACATAATCATAGGATGTTGGGTATAACCTGGATGGATTTAGATATTTAAATCATATCCCGATCATAGTCCATAATCCTCTTTGCACACAGGAGGAGCCAAGCTTGTGAGCCCCGATGACCTGGATACGCAGCCCTACTTGGAATCTGCAGTGCCATCACCGGGACCAACACCCCACAAAGCTCAAAGCTTTGAAGATGTGGAGACGAAGAGGAGAAAGTATCAGGGGAACCCAAAGTTACCTTCAACTGTGGAGTTGTGCCCTGAGACACCAAACCCTGCCCCAACTTCATCACATGATTCCAAAGGTGACCATGATGCTTCCGAACCAGTCGAGAAGGCAACCCCTGCCCCCACTGTCGAGCCTGAAGCTGATCTTGAAAAAAAGGATCATACTGAGGTCCTGGATTCAAAAAACACCATATGATGCCATGAATCCATAAGTCATCAAAACTTAATTTTCTTTATCATTATGAGGAAAGTGTTTTCATATTTTCCATATGTTTCCAATGTTTGGGGTTGACTTGTGTTGCACATGCATTCCTCCAATTTCTTTGCGCATGTCAGGTGGTGACCCGCCGTGATCAGCTAGCTTCCAAAGCGAGCAAGAAGGAGGATGGGCGTGGGCGGGGCAGAGCTCCAGGTCGAGGTCGTGGACGTGGCAGGGGAAAGGGTGGCCGTGGAAAACGTGGGGTAGAAGCTGAACATTCTTCGGGTGAGAGTGAGAAAGAAATGGAAGAGGATGAATGTGAGATGGGAGAAGGGGATGGTGAACCAACAGCTCTTGAGGAGACCAGTAAGAAGCGTAAGAAGAACCAGCGTAGTGATGCCAAGACTCCCAAGCCCAAGGTGCCCAAGGTGCCCAAGGTGCCCAAGGTGCCCAAGGTGCCCAAGAGTTCCCGTGCTTCAACTCCCAGATCTGACGCTGAACCCAAGAATGCTCCCAAGGCCTCCAGTTGTTCCATGCCCAAAGCTGAGCAGAAACCCAAGCCTACACGTGCTTCAAGTTCCAAACCTGCTGCTTCCAAGTCTTCCCGTGCGTCCAGTTCCAAAGGTGAACCTCGTTCCAAGACCAAAGACCCCAAGCCTTCAGCTTCCAAGTCCAGGAACCCAAGCAAGAAGGCAAAGATGAGTGTGGAGGAGGAGGATGAACCACAGACCGTTGCTGCAGCTCCAGGAGTATCAGAATCAAGGGTGTCCAAAAGGCGGGTGTCCAAGCGCAAGAATCGTCGCATGGTGGCCGACAATGATGCCCCAGCCAATGGGTCTGATGATTTTGAACAGAAAGTTGGCCAGATTCGTGATTTCGCTGCGGGCTTGGATTACCACAATTTGGAATTTGATGATCTGAAATTCTACACCAAAGAAGCCGTGACGGAATGTTTTGATTTCAAATATACACAGCTGACCATTTACTGGAAAACCAGCCGATGTGGTATCAAAATGTACAAGTCCGATGGCAAGACCTGTGATCCCTACTCTTTCACATTCCCATCATCTTTGGGAACTTCCCTTTTGAGGATGGTCGTTGCAGTGGCCACTGGTGCATACATGGTGGCTAGATCAAAAATTGGTACTTGTATGATGATGTATGATGTTTGACTTCACTTCGTATATCTTAAGTTTTTCCCCTAGATAAGCAAGGTCTAAAAAGTTCTACATACCTTGATGGGCTCAGTGATGTCCAATGACTGCTTGGACTTGAGGCCCAATCCATCGAGCGCGAGGGGTACAAGTTGGGATTTGACCGTGAGGAGCATGCTATGGATCAGTTGCATGTGGCCTATAAGGCGGCAGGGGCCGAAGCTCTCCGTCGTTTGACCCAGTTGGATTAGATCAATTGAGCTGTCTGTTGACACGCAAAATTTTGTAGGTTGTGCTTTGAGAGCCATGCAAGGCATGGTACAATACATGGGTGCGCACACAGTGTCTTGACAACTGTGCTGTCTCTTTGACAAGGTTTATCAAGGTTTGCTTCTTAGGATTCAATGAAGCTTCGTAGTTCTCAGGTCACTTGCTGGTAGGATTGCTTGAGGCAGTTCGCATTTGTATAAGTCTTACACCAAATGTCCAAATAGCACCAATTAGGAAAACATCAGTATCATACTAGTTATCTCATTGAATATGTTTCCACTCGTCAGTTCTCAAGCAATGCAGCTTGTGGGACCACAACCATCCTGTCCTGGGTGGGCTGCGGGATAGCATCGCTGATGACTCGAGAGAACCTGCAGCCAGCTCCAATGAAAAAGTGCACACTTCCGTTCAAGGTTGATTCAGGGCAGAAATCCAAAAATATCGCACATGCCCATTCACCTGGTTGAAAGAAACATCCAAAACAAATTTGCAGGGTTCAAGAATTTCACAATGTGATCTTCTTTGGGATAGACTTCATAAAGTCTGTTGCACTTTCACGGTATGTCGCCAGTAAACCCCTGTTGGGCCCCATCTGAGGTGCATGTGCCGCTGCTCCCAAGAGGACCAGGCATGTCCGGAGGTCCAATGCAAAGTCACGCTGTACATCCGGCCAGATTGAATACCATTCATAGTTTTAGTGATGCTTCAGTTCCAGCAGACCTCTTGCAATTTCAGCCGTGGTTGGCCCTTCCAGCTATGACTACAAACAAGCTACTGTAAAAATTTAGGGGCTCAAGAGATCCAGCCTTGAAGGCAAAGTTCCAAGTAGCAGAACTGCTGTCCAGCCTGATTGCCATGGACAACCGGATCCACCATGAGCAAGATTTAGTGGGATTGATGTGGATCCTATCCAAGCTTGGGGCACCACGTGTATCTAAGCAAAGAATTATATTACCAACACCACCATGGCTGGCACAAACTAATTTTGGAGGAGACTGGAAACAAACCATTCTTGCTCTGCCAAGGCATTGCTTCGAATCCTCGTTCTGGTCTACTACACCAAGGGGCTCTTTGATTTGGAGGAGGCATGAGGTGAAAAGCTTCCCCATAGTCATACTGTCCTACATACTTGTTTTTTGAACCTGGGAAGGTACTCAAAATCCAATCAGATTTGTGGTGAGTATATAGTAAAGGCTGACCCCAAAGATGCCCCCAAAATGGCCATATCCTCTCATTACTGGGTGCCAGGAGTTTCAATGGCTGGAATTTTACGCCGGAAAGGGAAATTGCACCTTACAGATGAGACGGGCAGGGTATGTAAGTGGTCGCTTTGATATCCTCTACTGTGATAAGACGAAGCAGGGCAAACGGAAGTCGAACTGGCATGACCTGCAAACACCAGCCGGGTTTGTGTTACTTAGATTTACTTAGCAGGTTGTTGGTGATGTTGGTGGTCAAATTTATTCCTATTCATACAAAATATTACAAGATACTTTTGTGATGCTTATGGGTTGGCTACATAGGCTTTATACCGTTTCTTTTCTACTGCCCCCTGGCTGTCATTCTGAGGATGGCACTGGTGTTCATCATGAAGCAGCGAACGGCCGATTGCATCACCTGGTTTGGCATAAAATGCTCTTCCTTCACTGGTGTAAACCGGGGAACCAGCAAGCGTAGTGCCTGCAACAGTATCGGGGATACAAATGCACCTTCAGTGAACTACTCCAACGGGTTACTGGAGAGGACAGCCCACGGGTACCACTATGTAACACCACTGCAACCAAATCAATTCCCAATGTCCGAGTAATCATGAGGAACCCTTTTCAAGAAAATACATTCCGATACTTTTCCTGTTATTTTGAACGGTTTTGTTTAAAGAACCCTGCACGCAGGACTATTCTTCTGATCATGCTGGTCGCAGCAAAATTTGGAGTATGGGTATTAGAACAACCTGGAACATCGGTCCTTGAGTTTTACCCAGCCTTTCTCCACCTCATGCACTGTCACTACCAACTGTTTGGCGATTTCGGAGCCGAAACCCCAGTTTGTTCATAGTTGTGTTTGCAGTATGTGTTGCAACCGGGATGTCTCAAATTTCCATTTGTTTTGCTTCAAAGAAAATGGTATTGACCCTATATATTTTAATGGGTGGCATATGGCCCCAAAATTTGAGAGACACACCTCCCACATACCCACCCAAAAAAACAATTCATCTTGCCTCTCGCCAGGTGAATCGAATTGCCTGGTGGATGTCTATGTATGGTGCAAAAACACCGAAAAGGCAGTACGCATGGTCGAATTCTACTGGCATCCGCCGGTTGGATGTGGGGTGGCGCCGGATGAGGGCACAGGTGCAAACTGTTAGGCACTACTTTAATTCAGAAGGTCGCCGATGTTGGCATGGCACACGTCACCTACGTGAGACCCAGAACTTTGGTTCAATTCAGTCATGGAAGTTTGATAAAATTTGTATATTTTCATATTCTTTCAATCTTATCATATCTTATCAACTTTTCATTGTATGACATTTATTATGAGGAGATCCCGAAACATAACCATGGCTTCAGGTATCTGGTTAATTGGTTAATCAACGGTTATTATATAATCAGTATGGGCAGGGTTAATTTTAACCTTTTTGGGTTCCGGTTGCAGTTGCCTACTTTGGCAGGACTTATCCGGTCCCTTTTGCCCAGCGCATTGTGAACATCCGAGAGCATCTAATTAATGGTCGCCCCATGGAGCCTTTGTGGCCTTCTCCGTGCCCGACAGGCCCCGAAATCTTGGCCTCTACTCCAGAAGATGTGGACGGCCTTTTTCAAACGGCGGACCTCAGCGCTGTTTACAATTACCTTCGGGGTGGGAAAGGACTAGAACTTCCTCCTCACTGGCATCTAGCCATGCCACATGAGGCACCATAGGTGCCGACAAAACACCATAGGAGGTTTTAGCTGAAATATTCGACCACAATTGGTTCAGAACGGGGAAAAAAGCAGGTTTTTCATAAAAAAACCCATAAAAACCCATAAACAAGCCATCAAAAACCCATAAAAACCCATAAAAATACCGTGGAAAACCCACAAATTGGGAAAACCTGGTTTTTGGGAACCCGTAATCATCCCGTAAAAAACCCATAATTTCCCATAAAAAACCCATAAAAACCCATAATGAAAAAGTGGGTTTTGGGGACCTCTCGGAAGCTAGCCTCCTGTGCATAATCTGGCACAAATTTCGATGGTAAATGGAGCTAATCTGGCTCGATTTAGAACAATTTGCACGTGGCTTGATCCTGCGTGAAAAAAATGTCGTGTGGCTGGACATAGCCGAATCAAGCACGTGCAATAGCCTTTCTTGGTGCATGGGGCTTGCTACAAGATCAGATCTTTGATACTTTTTTTCCACCGCAGGATTCATTTCGGGTCCACTGGCCTATTGGTGAATCTTCCTGTCCTTTAGGCCTTTAGGTGTAGGACATGTCGAAGATGTGGTCATGTGAGACCTTGAAGGTAGGGTTCGAGGATGTCATGCATGAAGCCCTGGTGCATGACGAGGGAGTCCTGCTTACTGAGATTGAGGACCCCAACATGCTGATTACACATTATACCCCAAGTTAAATCAAGTTAAATCATATATATCATCATCACTTGTTCAGTATATCATGTATGGTTTTGATTTCCATACACCGCCCTTGCAGGACCTTGAGAAGGAGCTGCTGCAGATCGAGGCCGTGACTGCGACCGGACTGACTGGGAAAATTGCCAGGGTCTCGGTGGCCATTCCTGCTATTGCAAGTGTTCGCACGATGTACCCTTTCTTAGGATGTATCCTTTCTTAGGATGGCTTTGCGATTTGCTTGATGACTTCAACCCTTTGTACAATATATTTTGTTGGTTGGTGGAACAATGACTTCATGTCATTCGCCAAGGCTAAGTTCAGCCTGTCCCCCACTTCTGCAACCAGCTCTCCTCCTTCTACAACCGCCCCTACTTCTGATTCCGGTGGTAATGATGAAAACAAGGACTACTGACCTTGCCATTGAAAACTCTTCAGTTGTGGCAAGAAAGAAGAAAACACGTTCTAATCAACCCTCTTCCGGGGCAGCTTTGCAGGACAGTTCCTCTCCAGCAGCTTCGGAGGATCGACCACCGCTTGCACCTGAGGTGGGCATCAGCGATGCTGCCACAGATGCAGAGCCAGAGTTACCAGGGTTGCCTGATGATGCCTCCCCACAAAAACAAGCAGAAGGAGATCCATACTTTGGGGCTGAGGCTTCTAGTTTGCAATGGTTTATTCGAAAAGTGTGAGGATACACATGGAATCAACTTCACGTCATATTTTGAAATATTTTGAAATTATGCAATCATATGTCTATAGCCTAAGGAAGTCAAGGTCGTTGATGACCTTGCGGTTTCACTTGCACTTGCCTTTGGGCCTGACATTCCAGTGAAAGAAGAACCAGAAGATTCGGAAGGTGCCACCAGGGATGGCAACAACATGACACCTGAGACGCCACCGGCTCCTAGTGGCACCAAGATCACCAAGCCGAAACGTGTTCTCACTCGCCGGGATGCTCTGCTGAACATCTCAAACATAAAAGTCATACGCATGCCCTGCGCAATCCAAAATATATGTTATATGGTAAAGCTTCATAATCCATTCTTTCAATTGAGAGGTTTCCCAACTTGTGATTTTTGCAATGTGGGAGCCATGGGTGTTCAACCATAATTAGATAGGACCCCTTTGGAGGAAATATGCTGCTCACAATTTCTCTGAAATCCACCCTGTATGTTTTTTCCCGTAGCCCTAGCTTCGCCTAAGGAGCTGCTTCGCAATGCTGCAAAGGCTCGTATCGCAAGGATGGTTGCTAGCAAAAGGAAGAGGACTGATCTTCAAGTACCAGCATGGGTGCGGGAGCAGTGGGAGAAAGGAACTTCGGAAAAAGAAGAAATGGCATTGTGCCTACAGCAGGTAAACTGGGACAAGGCCAGGTTCTGAAAGAATTCCCATGTCAAAAACATGAAATCACAACTCCTTTACATAAGTCATTGTGCCAATGTGTTCCTGTGTTGGAGGGCTGATGTCGGGTTTGTGTCTTGTGCTGTTACTGTGAGTTGCTTTACCGTAATGTATAGTAGTGTAGGATTGTTTTAATGTTGTGCTGTGGGTATTGTTGATGGCGATGGTTTTGCTCTTGATGGACATGTTGGTTTAGCGGTGGAGGATTCTTTTGTTTCTGTTTTGGTGAGAAAGAATGTTCAATACTTGTTGCCACCCTTCCACCTCTCCCCATTATTCACCTCTTTATATTTTTGCCCTTGTCCTGACTCAGACAAAATTCATTGATCTCATGGAGAAGATCGTGACGAACAAGAACTCCACTCGCTTGACCAAGGACGAGGGATGGTACTCTGAAGGGGAGATGAAAAGCGAACTGAATTGGAGCCAGTACATCTCTTAGATTTTGAATGCCTTAACAATCAATCTGATCCCACTTTCCTTATCATCCCTTGTGTTGTGATCTAGTGTTCAAATTCCCTAGGCAGAGAATCAGTGGAGCAAAGGCCTTTTGCCAAGACAAGGAGGGCTACACCAGGCTGGGGCACCAAACCGCTCCATGCGTCCTCCCTTTTCCATCTGCCTGGAAACCGTTGGCAGCGGAAATGCCAGGAGAAATCTCTACGACAAAGTCTTGGAGTTTTGGGTTACAGTGCGTGAGAGGGGAAGCAGGGAGCAGCTGCGAGAAGAGGAGACCCGGACCACTTCCTCCTCCAAGGCCCTAAGATGTCCTAACACAGTTGAATATGCCAAAGGTGGTGCATGCATGGGAGTTACCCTCCTAATCCTACTTGTTCTGAAGATTTCTGAAGGCATCATTCCCATTCCCAAACAACGGTCAGTCCCATTCCCAAACAACGGTCAGCTTGGAGGCTGACGCGCCTGTGGAGATTGATGGCAAGGCATTCGATGATGTCAAAGCCTACGAAGCTCGCACGGCAGCCCTTCCCCCTGCTGAGAAAGGTGTTGAGGATGATCCAACGTTGCCACAGGCATGCCAGCTATCATGGTTTGAGTGTGAAATGATTTTGCTGGCATCCATGCTTTACAGTTTTATGTGTCAGCTTTGAATGTGATTTCAACTCATTTTTTTATTCATTCCTACCATGTTGCTCCGTCAGAACCAGAACAGAGAGCACCTCAGAAAGTTTATGGAGTCCATCTTGAAAAGTGTGACCAAAATGAAGATGTTGAAGCGTGACATCACCGGAAACTATACTGCTGCCTCTGGTGATCAGCCAGGGTCTTAAATCTGTGAAATGACATTGGTTGGCCAGCTTATTCCAGTTCTGAGTGGATTCTCTCCTAGGATAAAATCATATCTCATCCCCTAGGTCTCTGAAGTTGCTGAACGACCACATCAGCAAATTGGAGAAGGAATATGATACGCTGCAGGAAGAGGTCGCCAAAGGAGAGACTTCCAACTTTGGCAGCGGGTCTGTGGCTTAATTTTACATGGGTCACTCAAGACATGAAAATTTCACAGTTTCATGGTGCCGAATGACAGCTGATACCGCTGTCAATTTGTCAAGGTGGTGGGCTGGTGCGCAGGCAAAAATGAAGACTGCTACTTTTGTGCCAGGGGCTAAAGTGTTACAAGAGTACCCAAGTTGCTCAACACCATCCTGGCCCAACCCATCACATACCGTTTCAGGTGTAGCCGAGCCTCTGCGACCGAAGTGAAGGTCCGGCATCAACCTCAGCACATGGCAAGCGCAGCCTCTTAAAATGGCCCAACAAAATTTATATTCATTGAAAAGAAAACACATCAAAAATGCCAAGGAAGGACAAACCCTTCATGGAGAAGCTGGATGAGGGGGAGAACAAGCCCAAGCCGAACAAACGGCGGCCCAGCACCAAGCGTAGCACAGAGTCAGATGCAAAGCCGGACACCAATGCTGAACCGAGCACCCGCAAACGCCCCAAGACTGCTAAGAGGAAGTAGTTTCACCATAGGGCCCTCTCTAGATGCGATGACTCATTGAATGCCAGGTTGCTATGATATATTGTCATCGATGATTAAAATATGATGTACAGTTTTTACAGTAACATGTAATCTAATATTATAATTTTGTTTCCAGTCTTTGTATCACTCGGCAGCACCTTGCTGAGACCAGGGCTTCTATAGCCCATGTCTCACGGAGTTGCGACCTGGAAGAAAATCTTGACATATCTTGACATTCACTCGCCCATACTCATATATATGATATACTCACATGACTTGGTACTTTTTTTGATGGTCGCTTTGAGGGCTTCCAGTGCATCCTGTGTGGCTGCATTTTTGCTTTTGCCACGCTGTTGAAAATTCAATCCGATACCTATCGGAGATCATCAGATTCCAACGGTCTTTGATTTGAAAAACCCTTCGATGCAGATGGGGCTGCGTTGAGGGCAGGCAGACAAGTCCGGAGTTGAAGTGGATAAAAAACAAAGTGATTAGCTGCCACTGCCATGCATGCAATCTGATTGACAATGTTTCCAAAAGAAACCAAACCCTTGACAATACCACCTGCCCCCAAAATTCCAAAAGTTGTATGATCTTAAGACTTGCAACTGCCAGGTGCAGGGCCAGGCCTGCGACGCTTCGTTCAAGAGGTCGGCGATGGAGTTCTAACCTCAGCAGTGACACATTGTCAGAATTCAAGTAGTTGTGATTCCTTTGATTTGGAAATTATGTGGTTATACAGATCGAGTTATACATGTATACTACTTTGATAGGTGTTGCTTACATGAAGTTGCTATCACTCGTTCCTTTATCTCCCTTTTAGAATGTACTACGCTTTGATCCTAGGTACCTTGCTCTGTGGCGATTAGAAGTGCACGAGCTGTGATTGAGGAGGTCCCAGAAGCTGCAGCTTCCACCATAGCTTCTTTAGGCCGATGTGACGAAAGAAACCCCGAACGTGATGTTCACCGTGTTGCTCATCACTACAAGCTGTCTATTCCCATTCCTTTGACTGACATCAGAGTTGGGGACCACAAAATTCCAGTCTTGATGATGAGTGATTGGGCCCGATACATCTTAAGGATGAATTTGTGGCATCGCCTATGTGGCCTCAGAGACCCAGATCCTGAAAGATGTACTGCAATTTGGACTACGTTTTGGGAAAGATTCAGAACAATTCAGCCCAATCATCCTGTTTTCAGAAGACGGGACATTCCGCTGGGGAATACCTGTGCATTACTGTTACATGGAGACGAGGGTCGATCACAGAAAAAGAGTCCAATCTTGTGTGTTTCCACACATAGTGTGCTGGGCTACGGTTTGTCCACCTCAAAAGTTGACAAGACAGACTACTTGGCTATGAATTTGAATTACGAAGAGCCAACCTGGACTACAAGGTTCTTACTGAGTGTAGCACCAAAACACCTCTATGAGGATGATGATGGTGAAGACATCGATGCTTTTCAGGATCTCTTACGTGGTGTGTCCATGGATTTGAAGGTTCTGTGGGAGGAGGGGATTAGTGATGCCAACAGAAATGAACGATTCTTCTTCGTTGTTCTCTACATCATGGGGGACTGGCCGTGGCACATTAAGGCCGGCTGCATGAGCCGGTCGTTCCACAATGCAGCCAAGAGGCAAAGCTCACGGGCGGAGCCTCGTGGCATCTGTCACCTCTGCATGGCTGATACGAGAGGATATCCTTGGGAGGATTGGCAATGTGATGATCCAAAGTGGGTGGAAACAATCAACACTGTCAGTCCCTTTTATCGGGTACCAGCAGTACTTGAAGAACTTCCCCATGATGATTCGGCTCAACCCGATTTTTTCCCCTACGATTTATTCCATGGATGGCACATCGGAGCTGGAAAGTCGTTTTTGTCATCAGCTATCGTAGCTTTGGCATCTTCAAATTTGTATGATGGGTCAAAGGAAGCCCGGTTGGAAGCTGTGTCATTGGCTTATGGGGCATGGTGCCGTACCAATCGATACAATCCAACCCTGAAACGGTTTACTTTGCAAAACGTGGGGTGGGTGGGAAACACCTATCCTGCTGGAACTTGGTCCAAAGGGGCCACAACAACAGCCATCACCAAGTGGTTTGTCGCGGAATGCGCAGGTCGCATAAACGAAGTTTTGGAAGATCCTATCCTTTCTGTTGTTTACAGCGCTGCACGTTGTATTGACAAGTTTCTGACAGGTGTTTACAGCTTTGAACTGTGGATACCAGCGTCTGATGCCTTGCCCTTGGCCGCCAATGGCTTTGGCTTTCTAAAGCATTTTGGACGTGCTGTGAGGATTTGCCATGACCAGTCTCGACTTTTGTTTTTGCAAATGCCAAATTACCATAGGTTGCATCACATTTTTCACAGAATGCGTGAACAGGGGCGAAAAGGTCCTTTTGTGCTGAATCCATTATTGGTTTCAACACAATCTGATGAAGATTTCATCGGGCGGCCCAGCCGCATTAGCCGGCGGGTAAATGCCCGGACTATTGTCCAAAGGACATTGCAAAGGGCACTCTTAGCCGCGTACGCAAAGTATGTGGAGAATGGCATAATTATCCCAGAGCCAAGGCGTTGATATTATATTACCACTATCCTCCAATCGATGCTGTAAAAACAATATGTAAGACCCAAAGCAATCAAGAGTCTAGTTGATGATAGAAGAATTCTAGATATCTCTGCTTTAAAAGATTCTAGATATCCCTGCTTTCACATTTCATCACAGACCACGCTTGGACTGGGCAACCCGGCTGCATTGGGATGGACATGTGCTCCAGGTTGAGAACAAAAAGGCTTGCAACGGTGCTGGTTCAAATCAAGATGCATTCACAACATTGACAATCACCATCAAGATCCCAAAACCGGGTTTTGGGTTTGGAAACCTGGTTTTTTGCAAGATCCCTCAAATTTGAAGGAAACGGTTGGTCTAGGTATATATATAAATATTTACACAATACATATCTAATTAGATATCATGAGTACGAGAGAACAATATCCCCAGATCTAAACATGCTTGCACCACCGAACCGAACTTCAACCATTTTGTTCGGGGTCCCCAAAAAAATAGAAAAGTAAAATCCAACCAAAATAGTGGTAAATTATATCCTTTTCTGGGGTATTATATATAGTTATATATATATATACATACTGTGTTGATATACATATACTGTACATATTATATACTGTATGTAGATATATACACATACATACATATTATGTATATATATATACATACATATGTATGTATGTATGTATATATATATATATAAATATAGATGTAAATATGTATATATATATATATATTTATACCCAAACTGTGATTGTTCTGCACATCCTGCCTGGGATGCAGCCCATCCCTTTTCAAAAATCCAGCAACGAGGCTACTTCACCAACGATTGCATCGGTTTTTCCTACGAGCCGGTGTCGAAAGATTGCGTTCTGGCGCAGGCGATAAATCGGAGTAAATCGGAGCACGAAAGGAACCAGCCTCTGGTTATTTGTTACATAGCCATGGTATAGATGGCCCATAGAAATAAATGGTTTACCGAACTTTAAAACGGTGATTTTCCAGTTCCCTTTGTTAAATAACCAGATGGTAAAGGTTTAAATCCGGGGGTTTCTGTCGGACGACCCAGATTTGTTTAGCACTGGCGATATTTGCCAACATTTCCAACTGGAATGGGGATCTACGGTAGCTAACTTGGTTGATTTCACTGGTTTAAGAATCGGTTCTATGGTAGATACCCTCTGGTAATGACTAACATAGCGAACTGGAAAATCACAACTTCTATATAATAGATAAATCAACTATTTCACTGGGCCATTTTCCATAGTTATGTTAGTTTACCAGAGGGTATGTCGAACATCATTGAACTGCTTGATGGAAGCTTTTAAACCAAGAAACATTTCACTGGGAGGCACCACATCCCAGTGTGAAAACCCCAATGCTGTAGCTCCTTGATAAAGCCTATCGAAGCACATTCAACACTTTCCACATTATGGTTTTATAATGTTATATATATATATATCATGTATCCCCCATTACTCCCCTGTTTCACAAGCCAAATCATACGTTAGGAACATCATTTGCCATCTGCACTTACAGCGCACCTTGTTGTTCGGAACGCCCCATCATTTCCGTTTCGCGACACCCAGAAATGATCAACAAAAAACACTGGTTAATGGAAGAATCAATGAATAAGGATTCTACATGTTTGAAAGTGGACATGAAGTATACCCACAAAAGTTTACATTGCAGTCCAATATTTATGAAATACATGATGATCAAATATTTTTTATTTGCTTTTCTGAAGATGTTCAAACAAACCTAAAATCATTCATGGTTAACTTGGAATTCAAGGTCGGCCAAGCCACTGAGCAATGTTGCAACCTTACTGGCCGACATCGAGTTATGATAGTGAGGAAGACTCTCCAAACGGCCAAACTTTTCATACTTATGTGCATTTTTGTTGTTTTTTTTGGATTATTGTGCATTATTGTGCATTATTGGGGACTATTGGGGATTATTGTGGGTTGCGGACTTTTCATCAAAGACTCTCTATGTGAATTAATGTGGCTGAATTGTAATAACTTTTAGGAATGTGATATATAATTATCTACCATCAGTCACATGTGGATTATTACAGATCTATCACATATGGAGGTTTCCTAAAATGGGGGTACCCCTAAATCATCCATTTAGAATTAATTTTCCATTCTAAACCATCCAAAATTGGGTACCTCCATTCATGAAAACCTTCATATAAGCCAGCCAGATACTTGTCGGCGCATCTTTAGACGAACGATGTTAGATGCATGGCTGGACCCTGCGCTGATAGAGGGGTCAATGCAATTGCAAGACAACGATGATACGGATGTGTGTGTGTGTGACAATAGGGTTTCTCATGCCTCGAAAGGACTTATTTTTATGGAGAACATGATTAAGTATACGTATGATTATTTTGATACCTCATTAGTATATATGGTATTATGATATGGTATAATACCTTAGTGGGTCTAGAGGTACCGTATTTTAATACAACCCCATATTTCGCTTGTACATAGTCGAGTCGAGTTGGACGTCAATGTCCATGATTACTGACAAAAGACCCTCGTGTGCAATCGATATCCCCATCATGACCCCAACACTGAGACTTCAAGATCAATTGGGTACTGTATGTACCTACTGCATGTTGTTTAGTCAGATGGCTGTTTGTGGGTGTGTATGCTACATATGTATGGACCTTTTTTCTCTTGCAGTGCTGCATAGAACAGGTAGTGTTGGTGATATCTCCATTGTAGCATTCCTCAACCCTACTTCGTGGCTCATCCCACTTATTATTTAAGTAGGTTATATCCCTGGTTATAAGTGGGATAAGTAGGGTTGATCCACTTACTGGGCTTTGAAGCCACCAAGTACCGTGCACTTCAGGAGGAGGTTCGACAACTGGAACAGATTCCTGGCAATCAGACCTTATTCTACTGGCGCCAGGCTCGGAATTCGATGATTTTCATTGATTTTCACGATCCCCGACTGGATGGGTAGTTTACCCTCTGGTAATTTGTTACGGTCTGCGACATTGAACATGGCCCACTTAGAAATCGTTGATTTACCCATTAAAACTGGTGATTTTCCAGTTCGCTATGTAAACGTTTACCACAGTGTGATTCTTGATGTTTTTGGGGCGACGACCATGGAACATCACCCCAGCCTTTCGGATGACATGAAATTACTGGACTATCAAAGAATGACCATGATACATTCTGGGTCATGACCCCTATTAAATCAACCACGATTTTGGGGAATAGTAGCCAGTATTGGGGAATACGAACCTTACTGTATGTATATAACATTATATAACCATATAGAAATCAATATATTGATAATATCCCCATTATATATATATATGTATCTGTATATATGTATATAATAACAATTTATATAGAATGATGTCGGGTAATATTTGGACGATGAGAATCCCATCTCATGGGTCAAATGGCCAAGTCATTGGGTACCCCAGTGAAAATGGATGGTTTTTATATGTTGTTATAGATGTTCATACTAAACATAGACTAGAACCTGTGGTTTTTTGGTTTCATCATGGATAAAAAACCATGGTTTTAGAACAAATTACCATCATGGAACTAAAACCATATGGTATAATCTCAGGTTTCAAAAATTGTGCATCATTTTTGTTGCCCCATCCCCAGATGACGCGGATATTTGGCTTCAACTTCTGCCTGTTACTCCGAACTGTGCTGGATCCAGTAGTATTGAAACTGCGACGAACTGGGCAGTTACCGGATTCACAACTGCTTTGGAATGCTTGGATGTGGATCCCAGTTGCTACGTCCTATGTGTATGCCTTAATTATGCCCCAGTGATGGTTAGTAGGGTCATTTACAACTTCAATGTGGTAAAGAAAACTCCGTATGTTTCCCATAGTCGATGTTGTTTGATGTTGTAGTTGTCCCATGTTTCACACATATACTTATAATTATTATATATACATGATATACATGATATTATTACATTATAGTACAGTATCATTATGTTGTAGTTATTATATATTAAGGCTAGGGTTGGCTAACTGTTCTATACCTTTTTTCATGAACCACAGCTGCAACATGTCAATCAAGACGATCACCTCCCAGCAAAATTCAATGTTTTGGTGAATGTGATTTTAGTGCTTGGTGAATCTATATTCTATGTGTATCTATTTATTGTGGTTATAGTGGTTATAGTGGTTGGATAGTGGTTGGTTTATTTTATTTATTGTTTTAGTGGTTGGTTAAGCAAATCCGACAAAGACCAGTGACCAGATTCGAAAAACCGGACCGTTGTGTCGTGGTGTCCTGTGGTCGCGCAGTCCATGTTGGAACAGTTGAACCTCTCTCAGCTCAATCCCTCAGTGAGTGGACAGGCGAGCCGAGACGAAGTTGTGAAAGCCTAGTAGTTACTATACAGGATTACTATACATAGTTTGTTTGCCATATTAACCATAGTTATATCATATCCAATGGTCAGTACTATGGTTAATATATGGGTAATACTGTTTCTTAGTACCATTGGATAGTACTATACAATACTATACATCTATACCATCTGGTTGGTGGTTGACCTACCCCTCTGAAAAATGATGGAGTGAGTTCGTCAGCTGGGATGATTTTCCATTCCCAATATCTGGAAAAATATTTTCCAAGTCACCTGGACTCATGGTAGTTACCCTCTGGTTATTTAACATAGCCATGGAAAATGGCCCATTTATAGATGGTTTACCTATTGAAAATGTTGATTTTCCATGACTATGTTAAAAACCAGATGGTAGGTGATTGATGGTGATTCATAGGATACTTATCAATCATTAATAGGATGATTACCTAACAATTATAGTGATAATGGTGGTTTATAATGATTGATGTGATATTAGCCTACGGTTATGGCTCAACTAACACTTATAAATGGAATGAACTAACTAACTCTTATATAACTATCTATAACTAGTTGGTTATATATATATATATATCATGAAATAAACCCATACAAATAATGTGGGTAAAACAATGTCATAAACTATCCCCCAGTCATCACCTTTTTTATAGGTGGTATAATCAATTCCCAAATGGGTGGTTTATGGCATTGTTTTACCCACATTACTACTTGTTTTAACTTGCGGATTTATGTAACATGTACATAGAAGATCATAGAACAAATGTACAAGATTATCCAATATATATATATAAATATATATATATACATATCCGTCCATATTATAAGAGATTATAGAAGCCAAACATACAATGTGAGGCCCCCAAGATAGCTAAGTTGGTTTATAACTCCAATAACTATGGTTTATTGTACTTATAACGAAATAGTTACTGGGGCTTTTATCTAAACCAACGTTCACATCACAACTGGGGGCCACACTTTGTAACATATTAATAATGGTATTGTTCAATAAGTAATACCAGTAAGTTTAATGGTTTATTAAAACATTATTAATAATGGTATTGTTCCACTTATTAATAGTGTTGTAGGGGGATGGTCCACATTTATAATATGGTTTATGTTCCACTTATGTATAAGTTATTTAGCAAATATAAACTACCACATTGGAAACACTATGTAAACAACTATCATTGGGAAAATATTTAAAATAGTATAAGAAATACTTCATTGGGCATTATAATAGTATAAATTATAAATACCATTCTTCCACTTCTTCATCGTAGTTTTGTTCTGTGGCAATAATGGATCATGTTTACTGAAGTATAATGTACCACAATGGACATTCCCACTAAACATATTCACAACATTGTTCCACTTATTGATCGTAATTTATATTAATTTATGTTGTTTTTTTTATCGGGTAATATGGAAAATATATCATGGGATGATACTGGGATATAAATGGATTCATGACCCAGTGTCAACAAACGTAGTAGTGGAAAATCCACCATTTATCAATGATTGCCCACGCTAGAAACCTATTTTTAGGGGGTTATTGCCGGAGGCTATTCCACTTGTGTTTTTGGAAGGGAATCTGGCAGAGTGACTTGCCTTACAAGGCAGGACAAATACCCTCTGGTTATGTCAAAATGGCTATGGAACATGGCCATCAAAATAGTGAGTTTTCCCATTAAAAATGTTGATTTTCCATAGTTATGTTAAATTAGCGGAGGGTACTACAATGAGATGCCCCCCCAGTTATAAGTTAGTCTTCAGTAACTATAGCTGGTTGGTGGTTTAGAACATATTTTTCCTGGTTCATCTATGGTTAATCTACGGTTAATAATTGGAATAACAATATATCTGGTTGGTGGTTTGGAACCATGGAATTTTATGACTTTCCATTCAGTTGTGAATGTCATCATCCCAGCTGAGGAAGTCATTTTTTCAGAGGGGTTGGTCAACCACCAACCAGATAGATATATATATCTACGCTTAGCCAAAGTTGTAAACCCAACTTACCTAACTATGGGGCACTTTCAAGGATCATGTCGGCCATTCTTAGGCATTGTAGGTTGCCAGTTCTGTGCGATCAAGTGAGTAGATTAAGCGCACACGCATACACACACACATCCTAAACAGTTCTGTCTTTACACAGGTGATTAGACCTCAATAGTGAACATGACACACTCCCCCTCTCCCTCCCTCTCCCTCCCTCCCTCTCTCTCCCTCTCTCTCCCTCTCTCTCCCTCTCTCTCCCTCTCTCTCTCTCTCTATGTCCATCTGCTAATATGAGTCAAATGATACGACTCTGCAAGATATGATTTATATACAAACAGGATTTGACAGGACATATATTCTACACCCGAAAGCATCATAATTAGTCTGTAAAACGAGGTAGGAACACCCTGTTAATTGTGTTTTGTACCAAATAACTTCCGCAGCTCCTATATCGTGTATCTGTAACATATGTCCCAATGCCTACTAGCTACATCTTTATGTTTAATGAACGCCCTAAATGACTCTGCAATGCTTATATATACTTCATACATTGCTACATATATATATATACATATATATATATATATCGTTTATACACATATATGTTTAGATGATATATAAGTTGAGAGCGTTTCATGGTATGTTTTCTTGGCTTCTTGTGCGCTGACAATTGGAGAATATGGTTTTCAAAGTTTTCACCTATTTCATACCCTCCATCTATATATAAACATATAAACTGTAGAGGATACATCGATTATCTATAATTTTTCTATAACTTATCTATAAACTATCTACAAATTATCTATCTAGTTTATCTAGAGTTTATCATTCGAAAAGGACGTGGCAATATAGGTATGGATCAAAATTTAAGCCCCAGAAGGGACCACAGATGGCTTAATGTATGTTTAGTTTGAACCATACCCATATATATATATATGTATATGTATATATATATAATATACATATGTATATATATATATATATCATATTGCGAATATAATCTGAATATGCAGAATCCACTCAATGCTCGCGGTACAGGAGGCTGTGTGAATCTCGGTGTGTTTGAAGCAAGTGCTTGCTTTGTTTCCAATTCTCACAGGTTGAATCGTGTCACAAGATGTAAAATACCGAATTATTTTAACCCCTACTGAAACAAAGGACATAAAACATACGAAAACCAAGGACATATGGACATAAAACATACTAAACACATACTAAAACCATATGGTTTCCATCCTCCACCATAAAGCATTGTAAATTGGCCAATGTTGCCGAAGATTTCAAGTTGCTTTTACGCCACCCCGCAGTTTCCGGTGACGAGCTTCGGTCTGGAGTACGTCCGGGATCTCGGACCCCTAAAAAATGTGGCCCTTTTGACCATTTTTGACCCATCCCAACTTTGGATTTTTTGGGTTTGTCTGAAAATATGGTCAAAACCATATGTAGTATCATGATTTTCCCATATTTTCCTATTTAAAGTGGCATTTGGAGGATATACACTTAATATACACCATTTTCAGACACAACCAATATGGGATATTCATTGTGTCATTCAAACCTGTGAAGATATGGGCATCGTTGTTTTGGAATGGTGGCATTTAGATCAAACGGAACTATATATGATACTGTGGCTGGAAGAAATCCTGCACCTGTTGTAGATGGTTTATCCCACTATAATCCCATTATTTACAGTGTTTCATAGTTACCAATAGTTACAAACTGGTGCAGGATTTCTTCCTACAGTATGTTGCACAGGCTCCTTGTAGCTTCCACATGGCATAGGCCCACGTACGCGGCGTAGGTACCCACGGTTAGTGTAGAGGATCGAAGGCACCAAATGAAACATTAATTACTTGGATACCTTGAATGCATACGCATATATTGACATTATGAATGTAATTCCAAAATATGGTTATGTTCATCATTATTGTATAGACTGATATACCATCATATGATCCTCTTATACTATTGGGGAATATACTGACTGGCCTAGGTACTTGACATGAGGCCCCATACTGTAGATATTTTTGGAGTACATGCTAGTACAGTAATCAAATATTCCATACATCTGGATAAATTTGATCACGACCTGACCTCACATCGCGACGTCATTGGATTGATGGGAGTTGTAAGTGGGATCATCCCCAAAATGGACTTTATCTCAGGTTGCTGAATTATTATACCTCACATTATGCGGATGATTCCACTAACTAACCTGAGATAAAGTCTATTTTATATTCCATTGAATTCCATTAATTAGCTAATTAGCTATAATTATGCTAGCGATATAGTTATATCTCGATTTATTCACATGATGTGGCTATAATCGACTATACCCTCTGGTTATTCACAGCTATGGAAGCCATGGCCCATTTATAGATGATAGATAAACATGATGATTTGCCTATGAACAAATGTGATTTTCCAGTTCGTTACATGAGTCACAATCATGAATAATCATGAATAATCATTAATCATCAGTAGTAACCCATATCATTATATATCATCTCATGATTTGCCTATGAAAACATGGGGAGTTTGCCGACCGTCGCCTTCTCCGTTCAGGGCGCATGCTTCGTTCCGACGCCTTGTGCCGGAGACACCAGCTGTACCCAGGCGCCTGCCCGGAAGAGACCCATCAAAAGAAGAGTGTTGGTTAGAGATCCAGAACTAGTTAAGGCCCAAACAACCGTTATTTGTTTTTATGGATTTATTTCATGATGATAGATAGATAGATATATATACATATATATATAACCAACTAGTTGCCACAGTCGCTGCAGGGCGCCTGGGTGTTTTCGTGTTTTTTGTTGTTACGTTCACCTACACATGTTGCGTTGATGATGTTCAGGGCTGGGGTGGGGTGGGGTGGGGTGGGATGTTAACGTTCATGTACAGATACAGATACATGTTAACAATTCACAGAAGTTGGCAGCCATGAGCAAATTCTTTCATGGCTAGAAGCAGTTTTTGGAAAGAGAAAAAAAGGGTCTGCAGAGCTCGATGCGGAGACCCTCAAAAGCACACGCGCCTCTCAGCGCCGTTCCCAACGAGTTATAGGAGTGATTTCATTCCATTAACTGTTACCCTCCAGTAAACTAACATAGCTATGGAAAATGGACCACTTATAGGTGTTTTATCTATTCCAATAGTGATTTTCTATAGCTATGTAAACGTTTACTAGATGGTAATTGGGCCATCGCTGCGGAAACCTGAGGATGTTTGTCCAGATCATTTGATTGCGAATCCATATGATGGCCCAAGAAATCTGTTTTGGAAAAGTTTGTAGATGTTGTAGCAGCCTCCTATTGGACAGAAAAGTTGGAAACCGTTTCCAACGGTGACGTAAATGTACAATAATGTACATATGTACATATAGATACATCATTCCCAACATCCTGGAAAACAAAACTATAATCCATTTGTTGGTATCACTGGGGAGAACATCAAAGGACCCATGAGGTGAGACCATATGGGCTGGTAAGATAGCTAAGTTGATGGGTTTATTTCATTGGGTCAACGATTGGGTTATGTATATCTATATCTATATATATACATATATAGGTAGAATTATTTGGATATATTGAACTCATATCATGGGGTGAAACTAAACCAACTTCAGCAAATTTTTCTGGCTCAATGGCCATGATTCAGCCTAAGAGTTCCAAGAAAAAGCCTATGGAGTTCCATTAAACAGTATCCTTAAATTATGCTTACCCAATTAAACAGCCGTTTGGGGCTTATTAATTCAGGGTTGACATTAAGTATTATATAATATTATATCCTTCTTGGTGCTTTGGAACATGGCTTTTATTTTCCATTTCATATATGCGAATGTCATCATCCCAACTGACGAACTCCATCATTTTTCAAGATGGTAGGTATACCACCAACCAGTATCCATCAGTATCCTTAAATTATGCTTACCCTCTAATCAACCGTGGCACCCGGATATGTCCCCATTGAGTTCGATATGGCACCGATAGTTCGTTCCCTTGGCCTTGGTACCAGCGCGTTGGCAAGGCTTCGAACACTGGCCTTTTCTGTGCACAGTGCAGTGCAGGTGACGAGCCCGGGATTAACAAAAACGTTGAGTTCGATGATTTTCGCATGAAAAAAAGTCCATTTGTTGCAGGATTCCAGGATTTCCCAGCCATTTAGCCGAAAAAAATCCGAAAAGACTTGGATGGCGATTGAGGCGGTTTCGGGCCTCGAGTGAGCGAGCTGGATTTGAACAGAGCTATGGAAAATGCTCCATGTATAGATGATTCATGATGATTTCTGATGATTTATGATGATTTCTGATGATTTATGATGATTTCTGATGATCGTTACGTACCCAGAGGGTAATTGTCACATGGACATTGAACAGGTGCTGAATCAACTTTTGACATGTTTATTCTGCTAACCTCCGTTTTTCCCTGAAAATGTGTGTGTGTGTGTGTGTTTTTTGCACAGATTTTCATGGATTTTCTGAGATCATGGTGGATATATGTGTAGTATTTAGATGGTTAACACAAAGCCACTTATGCAACGGATGTTTTAACATGTTGATGGTTGCTATTAAAACAAAGTAATACATATATATATATATATACATACCATTATATATCATATCCATCATAAACCAGTACTAACAGAAAAATAAGCACCATGGACATAATGTACATATGCAAGATCAACCTTCACCTTGTGGTTTCGTGCGGATCCCTAGTTCTCTGCAGCCTGAAACGAGGCTATTCCTTCGATTCGCTCTTCCCAGCCTCGCGTTTGGAGTGCCCAGAAGCTTCGGCCAGCAGTCCACCAGTACATGGCAAAAATATCAAAAATCACCGCCCAAAAACGGAATCATAGGAGGCTTCCCCCAAATTCCCAAGGTTTGGTGCAGAACAAAAAATATACCCTCTGGTAAACGTTTACACAAAACTATGGAAAATCACAATTTTTCATGGAACAACTCACTATTTTGATGGTCATTTTCAATAGCTATGTTAAATTACCGGAGGGTAAGTAATGAGCCAACATACATCACTTCCGCACCCTAGCCAGATTCGTGGCTGAGGTATGTGCACCAAGTGCCCCAACGTAGTGCTGATGTTGGGGAAACCCAGAGATGAAAATGACTTGCTGACGGTCGACCTCATCGGAAGCCATGTGGATCATTGCAAAGATCGTCTATTTCCAGTGTGGCAACTCATATTAATCAATTATCCATAACTATCCCATTTATAGTTATTCGACTATATCAATCATATCTCATGGAAACTCCGTGACTGTTTGGTGGTTTGGAACATTTCTTATTTTTCCATATATTGGGAATAACCCCAACTGGCTAATATTTTTCAGAGGGGTTGAAACCAAGGGCATTCCGGCTCAAAACTAGGGATTGCCCTTAGCGGGACGTTGTTGTCACCCCGCGGGTCTTGCCATAGCGACGGGCTTGGCATCCTGACCTTTCCCACGTTTGTAACGTGGTGGACATCGCACTTGTCACTGTCATTCAATTGACTGACAACCTTCAACAACAATCTATTTTTTGGTCCTGGTTCTTGCTTCAATACAGCGGCATTGATTTTATCTGTTGCTTATCATTGGTAGCGGCATTGGGGTCCAATTAATATCTTGGAATTTCTGTTTTTGCTGAGGGGGTGAGCTCCCCAATTTCCTGACTGGCTCAACCTGGTTCTGCGGTGACCTTACACCGGATACAATTACTGGTATTGGTTACAAATTTTGTGGAATTTTTCTGGTTTATGAGCGTCAGATTTTTGTTGCTCTGGATCGTGCTGAGACAACACAGCATCACCTCTTCCTGTGAATCAGAATTTTTGGTCTACAACGACTCCGACACAAAGGAGAGCACACAGAAGAGCCCGAGCGAAAGCGCGCAAGTTCCTGCACCTGATCAAGCGAAGGCAACTCACTGCCTCCCACATCAAGGTCTGGAAAGCACTACACTGCTTGGGCAGCCATCACTCACGGGACGCTGGACACATCAGCAATTTTGTATCTACAATGACAGAAGCCTCTCAGGCATGGAGATGCGCCACATGCATGAAAATTTGTGCAAGATCTCACCAATTTTGCGGAGTTTGTGGGGTTTCATGGCATCTATGTGCAGATCCGACCTTCCAGGCAGGAAATCGGGTCGCCAAGGAGCAGCGCCAAGTGCAGTGGAGTTATGCTGCCGACTGGAACGATGCAGAGTGGAATGGTCAATTCTGGCCGGAGGAGCACCAGGACAATGCAAAATGGACGGCAGCCCCAAGACGTCGACAGACGCCCAGGAGAAGGCCGTCAAGAAAAGCAAAGAAGCAAGATGTGCAAACACCTGCAACCCACAAAGGAAAGGGAAAAGGTGCGAACCTGGACACAGAAGGTTTTGGACCTCCGACTCTCCCGCAGAATGTCACAGAGCCACCCTGGCTTACAGCTATGAATACCTTAGCGACAGCAGCACCGCCTCCCTCACAGGCCGCGCCAGAGGATCGACAGCTGAGAACCATACTGGCAGCTCTCAAAAAGCACAACGATGTGTTACCACCGGAATTGCAAAACATGGTCAACGATGCAGCCATCAAGGAAGGGCAGCAGCAGACAAAACAATTGCATGCAGTGGTAACAGCTCATGGAAAGGCACGCAAGGAATTGCAGCAAGCACAACTGGCGAGATACAATTTACACAATGCATGGAGGTCCTTTCTCAGCCAAGTGGTGACGCAATGGCAGGGCTACAGCGCTCAATTCATGGAGCAAGAGAAGCAAATGAACGAGCGAGTCACTGCAGCTCAAACCGCACTGGAACAGGCGAAGGAAAACCTGGCCACAGCCAAAGCGTCAGCAGGCATCGAGTCAAAGGACGACACCATGAATGTGAGCGACGAGGAGCAGGACAAGGATCTCACAGGAACGGCATCCCATTGCATACAAGAAGGCCTGACCAGCTTGCAAACAAATCTGGAAGCGCTGCAACAATCAGCAACACAGATGTTGGAAGACGAGCAAAAGGCCCTCAAGAGACCAAGAATCGAAGAAAAGCCAGACCATGGTACCAAGCCATCCGAACCCTCTGCTACAGTGCCGGGGTTTGGTTAGGCCGAGTAAATACTATCCCGGAAAGTATTGCTCCATGGCCTATGCAACATGACCCATGTGTGCATCCATGCATCCTCAAGTGGACACACAGCGTTCTTGAGGAGCCCAGTTTTGTTTCAGAGTGGAATGCAGTTGACATAGCTTTTCACCTTGCATGGGAACTCAACATGCAAACCAGGATTCCTGTTCTGTCTCAACCAGTGTACAGAAACCGATCTGCTCAGCCGAGGGTTTCACAGGTCACCTTTGCAGATGCAGTAAGCATTAGAATTGGCCGCTTTGATTGTGACGAAGTTCACGATTATGTAGTCTCCACTAGTGCACTGCGACATGCTCAGAAACCATGGTCATTGTATGGCACGGATGTAACCTGTGTCCATCAGTTCCCCACAAGTCCAAGACACAGGTCCAGTACATCGCGGCACACTAACCATGATGAAAGCCTGCATGTGTCGTTGGCTCAAACCCCAAACATTGATGCCCAAGAAACACCACAAGAAACAGCTTCACAGGCTCTGATTTTGTCTGACGCAAGCACCTGGAAATCAGCAATGCCAATAGAGCCTGCAACACTGAATGCTTGTATCCAGAGACCTGATGCCACCCCGCTGAAGCGCAGTTTTGATCAGCATGTCGTGAGTAGACACGTTTCACCCAGGTTCTCCCTTGCCACTACTGCCTTAGCATCCGATGCATCCGATGCATTCGATCCAATTTGCCGCAGTTGGACACCCTCGAAGCAGCACCAATTGCGTTCTCAGCCACTGAGAAAATACTGCCAATTAGGACAGATGTCTCAGCAGGATGGTACTGTGGAAAATTTTTCAATGCTTGACCTCCGAAGCCACCGTCCATATTGCATTTTGCAGTCACAGGTCAAGACAGGAAACAGTTTGGCTCAACCTGAAGTGGACTCACCCAGCATGGCCGACCACCGATCACCTGTATTTGCTCACATGCACACCAATGGACACACTGCACATCCACCCAGGTCCCAACGTGAGACTTACTTAAATGGTGATTCATGTGTTGTCAGTACATGCATTGACCAAACCAGGCTCGAACATGAAAGCCCAATCATTCATCTAACTGGCTCAAACCAAGCAGGGGATGCCACAGATGATGAAAACATGGAAGAACATGACCAACCGATTTTGCCCGCATTTGTCAATCATTTGACCAACAGGCTTGAGGCACTTGGACTAAATCCCCATGACAATGACTTTGATCTTCCAGTAAGAACTTGGTACATTGATCACCGCACCATCCATCGCTGGACGGCCCCCAGGCTGCTGCAACTTGTTGGACCACCACGTGGATGGGAAGCACAGATTCAATCCATCTGGGTTGATCAAATCAACACAGAGGACTGGTTTGATGTCATCATCATTGAACCTGACCCACCAAGGCAGGCTCAGCATGCATTCGTAGTGTATGATATGGTGGTAACTCAGTCCCTCGACATGCCAAGATATGCTTCGATGGTCACTGTCCTTCCGAGTCGAGCCAACACATTCTCAATGTTTTCGGTTGCATGCTCCTTACCGGAAATGGTCAGTGGCTATGACCTTGTACAGGCTGCAGACGCAGGTCGCAACTGCAGGCATGCTGAATGCTTGATCACATACCGCTGGATGCAAATACCCAACACACTCAGACCCACCCACAGAATGGGTCACGGAGATGGTTTTCAAATTGCTGTCCATCATGATCAGCATCAGGATGTAAGTAGCAGGCATGATGACACCAGCTCATCTGACCTCACTGCAAGCCCTAGGTACTCCCCAGGCAGACCTGAACCATCCGCATCCAGCCATCAACCGAATAGGTTCACCACAACGCTGCACTTGTTTCAATTTCAAGGAATCGAAATTTGTCATGAACTTGTCAATGGTCAGCGTATCCAACCAACACAAGAAATTGCAGATGCGCTGCAGATTCCGTTTGATTGCTTGGAAGCCATACATGTCATGCCTAACTCCCCCTATCAAGTGCCAGACTATGAGATTGCCGCAGTAGTCCAACGCACAGGAGATCTCGCCATCCGCACAACTGACAGGCTGTTGCTAGTCGATATCCTTTACCACCACCATCCCACCAGTGAAGGTATCTCACATAGGCCCACGCTGGTAAGAGAAGTGCACAGGGTAGGACATCAGATTTTGCGACAGCACATCATGTTAGCGGCAGCGGTTCATCACTACTGCATCATCATCTCCAATGAATGTACAGTCACGCTTGACAATCAGCCTTGGCCTGAGGACGACCTTCATCCGAGAGCGGTCCGCCATGGATCCTATGCGCTGGTAGTGGTACCTCCACCGAACACACACGATGTTCCAACACAGCAAGCTGTGCAAGTCGTCCAACAAATGGTCGATGATGACAGAATCATGCATGACCTTTTCGGGATCCAGGAACAGGACCAAGATGAGGACAGCAACGATGAGACCATGCTTACACAACTTGCGTCCAGCTTCCGACACAGCACCTACCAGGTACTAAAGCTGCCCCGAAGCATTGGTAATGATGATGTCATCAAGCGACCACAGATAAGCCATGCGAATTGCCCAGCCACCTGTAGCCCAGAAGTGGGAGCGGTACTGCAGACAAAGTCTGACCTGAACCCCCACAAGCACTCGTCTAGTTGGGATCCTACAACTGCCTCTGAGGTTGCCCAGGATGAGCACGAGGCCAAGCCAGACAAGCTTTCCGGACCTGACCACAGTGGTCACAGTCACACCAAAGCTGATCACCAAATGTTGGCAACACAGGACCACATCCCTAAAGGTCCGAGGGAAACTCATGCACCCCCAAAAACTTGTACAGTTGCATCCACTCGCAGGGGTCATCAGAACTCCACAGAAAAACTTTCGCACCAGAAAAAGATCTCCGATTTCTTTCAACAGCGTGTGAAACCGATTGCCAAGAATGACTCTGCCGCGCAGACGACCATTCCTCATTTCTTTCAACCCAAGAAGAAGCTGCACCACCAGGATCAGTCCGAGGAGCAGGATCATCCTAATGCTCAGCCCCGTCATGCAAGTGTTGAAATACAGAAGATGAGTACAGGCAATCTCGAAAAAGCAGTGGATCAAGGCCCACAGCATGCCCTTGAGGCACGTGCCGCCCCATACCACAATGCTGAACCTCCAAGTTTTGTCACCAGCAATCCAAATGCACCAGTTCAGGGACAGGGACAGAATGCACAACGACCTCGGCCACTTTGGCACATTGAGGTCAATGGGCTCTTCCTTGACCACGCAGAGGTAAGACATCCAGAGACAGGCCCAGAACTGGCAGTAGAAGTCTGGTTTGTCCATCACACGAGAATGCCAATATGTAGAGCTCCAAGATTGATCAGGCTTGACAACATCCATGAGTTGTGGTATGCTGATCTCTGCAATGCATGGTTTGACCAAATCCAAAGGCACCAACCGTTGCGTGTACATATAGTCAAACCACCACCGCCATACCAAATGCGGCAGCAGGCCATGGTTCACATCATCCTTGAGCAAGGCATGGTTCCAAATAGAGTTGCCGTTCTTTTTACTGCTGCTTTCCATGGGGGCACCAGGACAGGCATTTTGCAACAGGCCGAATCATCACCCGACCAGATCTCCACAGAACAGATGATCCAAGATCATGCCCTGCAGCAGCAATGTGTTTTCCGGCCTTGTCATCTCTTCTCTGGGCGCTTTCGTTTTGACTAAAGCACCTTGGAGCGAGTCCCATCAGGAATCAGTGTCCTGCTTGATGTTGGTGACCATCGTGCAACAAACCCCAGTCGAGGCTCAGGAGACGCCATTCTTGCCAATGAACCTCCACCTGACGCTGTCAGCGACCAGGACGATGACAGTCAGCCCAGTGAGGACACCCTAGCACTCATGCAGAGACCCAAGTTCAAGACCTTTCCCAAAACCAAAGCTCCCTCGCATGCTGTTACTGGACAAGGTTCAGCCACAGACTCACCAGGCCCGATTGCGTGGTTTCATGTGCATCGTGCCCTCCCTGCCAGTGGAGCGAACCAGCATCAGCCCATCCAGCGCATGGTCATCCAGGCCAGGAACCTTGATGAGTTCCACCAGATGCTGCAATGGCAAACTCAGCGTGCCAATGAAGCCTGCCTGATGCCGTCAAGCCGTAGTACCAAAATTGAGTCATGGTTCTCTGACCCCACAATCCTGCCGAGAAGTGACCACTCAAGGGAAGTGACCATGTCCACAAGCCCAACACAATGGCCCGTGGACGTTTTGCAACGATGGGCCGATTTCATTCAACCAGGTACACCCGTCTACCTGTTTGTTGTTCAGCCAGACCCACCAGGGGGTCAACCAGATATTATCGCACATGTCATCGTAGCCCAAAACCCACCTGCTGACCGTTTTGCAGCAATTGTTTCGGTCACAGAGCTCCTAGATGACCCTTGGCATCCGACCAGGTTTTGTGCCTTGCTGCCCAACCCGGTTTCGCGCAACGAACTGTTTGATTTGGCAGGCATCCCACCTGATCAAGTAGCAGCAACCCCAGGAATCGGTGCTTACCATGGCAATGCCCCTATACCAGAAGGGAGTGCCTACCCAGTCAGACATGGTTTTGCCTTTGAAGTCATCACCGATACGCTGGAGTTTGAGCCAGATGCCACCACACTCTGGCAGCATACCATGCAAGCTGATGGTCAGGTGCTGGTGACACCAAACATCAGAAGGTTGGTAGGGCAAGCAGCCCAACGGACTTCCAACCCAATGCATGACGACGGCATTGTCAGCCAACAAAAAGCCAAAACACCACGGCATGGGTTGGCACATCAACCCACATCGAATGAAGCCCCGCCGTACCAGGATGATGACGTAGCCGAATACTTGAGTTTTGTACAGCTTTCGTTTCAGTCCATCCATGGCGACATGATGCGCATACACGATGGCACCAGTGCGCCGCTCAGACCGGTATCGCACCATGAAGACACCTGGGACATGATCACATGCACAGAAAGCTTCACTACCAATCGGCACAACGCCCAAGAAACCAAGATCCAAAGTGAAGATGGGACGATGATGATAGGCCCAGACATCATCCATCGATGGCACCACCTAGCGGCCTTAAGACCACCGGCAGTTTCCATGATGGCACCCATAATCACTTGGATGATTGATCATGAACGCTTTCCTCAATGCTTCCAGCCGAGAGAAGTCTTCATCAACCTCAACCCCAATGCTTGGCAGGACACCATCAAACGTGCATGGAATGACTTGCTGCTCCCGAACCAACCAGTAGAAATAACGCTGGTTCAGCCACACCCACTTTACATGGAAGCTCATGCAGTTGCGCACGTATTGATCACCCAACAGCAACACCCGGGCTTCACATCAGTTCTGCTTACCACGCTGGATAGTTCCATGCCACACTCCCACAGACGGCATGCCACTATGGTTCCAGCAGAACTCAGGCGTGACACCCTGCTTGCACTGGCCTTTATTGCCCGAGACTGCAATCATCCAAACAATGAGTGTGACACTTGGATAGGTGATGTCGAAATTGATCCAATACTCCCATATCCAGTTACGCTTGGCCAGTCGTGCACAGCTGCAATTCACAGGCACCACAGACCCGAACCACAGGACCCAGACCCATGGGAGGCCAATGTCCCTCTCAACAAGGAGTTCCGAGTCCAGCTATACCTGCAGGCATCCATCCCAGCACAAGCCGACACACTGCCTGTTGATGCCACATCGGAAGAACCTCAGTTGTTATGGTTTGCCAACGAAGCTTGGAAACTAGCTCTAGAAGCTGAAGAACCATGCACGCTCTTGCCACTACCTGAAGGGCTCCATGTGCCAGACCCGTCCTACTGGGCTCTCCTACAGCCACCACCTTGCCATGAACAAGGAGAGGTCAACTACACCCTCTACTTGGATGGGGCTGCCAATGGCACAGATGCAGGATGGAGTGTGGTCGTAGTAGCCAACACGCAAACCACTGAGCACTTCCTGGGATGTGCCTACGGCACAGTCCAACTCAGTTCCGTGCAGCCAGACTGGGTAGGGGCAGAAACAGCAGACAACATCTCTGCGGAGCTATCAGCCATGCTTTTTGGGCAGAACATGATCATGCGCTGGCAGGAAAACACCAAAGCATGCATACGCCCTGACTTGTCACTCAGCAGAACGGTAGCAACAGCTGTTACCACATGTAGGTCCAACAAGCTCTTAGCACAACTGTGCTGTGCCCTGGGCCTTTGGTTGAGCAAGCAGGTCACAATCCAAGAAGTAAGGGGTCACCAGGGACATGCATGGAATGAACTGGCCGATGCCGTAGCCAAGTGGGCAATGCAACAGCACAGCAATCCACTTCACGATAGCTTCGCCCAGCTTCACCAATTGGCCTCTAACCCCCATGACGTCAACTGGACCTGGATGCAAACTACCCATTCTGCAGTTGCCGCATGTTTTCCGCCCTTGCTTCAACAGCAAGTGATGCAGTTCACTAAGCCAACATGCAAGCTGGGCGTGCTGCCCACGGAAAGGCTCCAACCAGCTGACACAGTTGAAGGATCCCCATGGCAAATCCAAATGTGTACTGCCAATGTTCTTGCCACCGAAACCTGGTCCACACAACAGGCAGGCACCAAAAGAACTGGCCAGCGCACCCTGCGCCTAGATGCACAATGGCACAACGCCAAGGTCCACATCATCGGCATACAAGAAGCCCGAACCGCCCAGGGTAGGTTTCATGCACCGCATTACCATATTATGGCCTCCGGTGCCAAGCATAAAAGAGCACCGTTATACGGTTGCGAATTATGGGTCCACAAAACCCTCCCAGTTTCCACCGACAAGGGAGGACGACCAGTGGTCCTAGGAAAAGCGGTATTTACAGTACAGCATGCCGATCCACGACGGCTCCTGGTTGAAGCCAAGCTCGGACGCGCAACCTATGCTTTCATTGTACTGCATGCCCCAAGCCTGGCCACTCCGAGCCAAGAGCACCCAAATCCTGCTCACGACGTGACACAATGGTGGAATGACACCAGTGCCTTGTACACCCAACACGTCACAGCCAAGGACCAATGGGTGTTCCTTGATGCAAATGCACCCCTTCCCCAAGGGGATGGGGACCTTGTCGGACCCCACGGGGCCGAAGCCAGCAACAAGGCGAGTGAACTCCTGATGGAATTCATCGAGCAGCACCAACTAGTGGTCCCGTCGACCTTCCCCCAGCTCCATCGAGGGCCCACTGCAACGTGGACACACAGCACGGGGAAAAAAAGCAGAAAGGATTATGTGATGGTATCCCGATCAGTACATCCACTGGCTACCAAAAGCTGGGTCGACGTCAAGCATGACACGACATTTGCCCACGAAGATCATCTCCCAGTATTCCTCCAATGTCAGGGATGGTTGGAGGCATCAACAACTAAGCCACCGACCTGCTGGGATGACCAAGCCATGCTGGACCCCCACAGGCTACAAGCCTTCCAGTCAGCCTTGCATACGCTGCCACTCCCGACCTGGAACACCCAAGTTGATGACCATGCGGCCATTTTTGAAAGGCAGTTGCTCACTCTTGGCCAACAGTTTTTTGCCAAACAGCCCGGAAAACAAAGACTGATTCAGCTAACTCAAAGTACCAAGGACGCCATTGCTTTCAAGAGGCACATCCTGGACTATGGACGCCAGCAACGATGCATGCATCATGAGGACTTCAAGATTGAACTCCGTCTCCTGGAGAAAGAAGTTGCAAAGAGGGTCAACCAGGATATACAGCTATTCTACACTGACCTCCTTACCCAACTGCAGTCATCAGGGGAGATCTCCAACCAGAAGTTGGTGTACAAGCTCCTGCACCGACTAGGCCGCAAGAGAGGGGCCGGGGCAGGCGGCCCAAGACCATTGCCAATGCTCCAAAAGCCTGATGGCACAATGGCGCAGTCCTATCTCGAACAACAACACACCTGGATGAAGCAGTTCTCCCACATCGAAGCCGGCATCGAGCGAACATGGGAAGAAATGACCAGGCAGCATGAAGCCCACCAAGCAAGCCCCCAGTGCACAGATCTAGAGCCAGCTGCCTTTCCAAATGCATGGCAAGTACAGCAGCTCATCTCACGCCTGAAAAGAGACAAAGTGCCGGGCCCCAACCAGCTGCCGCCTGGCCTCTTCAAAGCAGGAGGCAGTGTGATAGCCAAACACCTGACAGTCCTCTTTACCAAGGTTGCTGCAGGATCCACTGAACCAATGCACTGGAAAGGGGGTGTCCTTATCCCGCTGTGGAAGGGGAAACTGCCACCCCATGTGGCAAGCGGCTATCGAAGCATATTCCTCTCGAACTACACTACCAAGTTAAAGCACCAAACTTTTAGGGCCCATTTGGTTGATGCCTGGGAAAGTAGTTTGATGCACCTCCAATGTGGTGGCCGCAAAGGAGTGGGCGCTGACGTAGCCCACCACATCGTACAATGCCACCAATCCTGGTGTAAACAGAAAGCAGTCCCGTCAGCCGCCCTGTTCTTCGACTTGAAGTCGGCTTTTTACATGGTCCTGCGACAAAGCTTCACCAGTCTCCCGTCGCACGATGTGGCATTCATGGAGGCTATGCAACGCTTTGGACTCACACCCAGTGAAATACACCAGTTGGTTGCCACAGCAAACGAGGATAATGCCACGCCCGGCCTGGCCATCCACTTGAAGCATGTCTTGCGTGACCTGATGCAAAACACATACTTCACTGTTGCTGGCATCATCAACCCATGCCAGACCACAAGAGGGACTCGCCCAGGAGATCCAGTCGCAGACATCCTCTTCAACCTCTGTATGTGCAGGATACTGAAAGATTTCCGACAGGAGGTGGAAGCCAGCTCCACTCTCCCTTGGTTAGGTGACGCCACTCCTATCAATGACTTGGAGCAAATCCCATCCATGCCACCAGAAGGGTTTGTCGATGTTACTTTTGTTGATGACTGCGTGGTCATGCTTCACGCCCGCAGCAACGACCGCGTTGCCCACGCCATCCAATTGCTAGTGACAGCGCTCGACAAAGCATCGACACAGCGAGGCCTCAGCATCAATTTTGAACAAGGCAAGACGGAGGTCCTGTGGACGATAATTGGCAAAGGAGCACGTGAACAGAAGCGTAGGCTCCATGAAGATGGGCAGCTCATTCAATGGCTGGCAGACGGCAAAGCCTATACCCTGCACGTATGTCATGCGTACAAACACTTGGGAACCTGGGTCCAAGCACATCACAGGCACGCCAAAGAGGCCCTTGCCAGGGCTGCTGCTGCAAAACAGCAATGGGGGCAGTTAGCACGTTCATTCTTTACCAAAAAAGCTATCACAATCCCGGTTAAGAGTGCTGTGTTTCAAAGCCTTGTTGTCTCAAAGATGACGTACAATGTACATACCTGGACATCAGTCACCCAAAAGCAGCTTGACTCATGGGTAAACCACCTCAAAGCTCCAGCAGGAACACTGCTCAAGGGATTATTGATGCCTGCTACCAGGTACCAACACACCACCGACGAGATGATGGCGTTTGCCGGACTCCTCCCCCTACAGGACCAGGTGCATGCCAACCGGTTGAGGTTCCTGGCCAGACTGCTGCAAGCCTGCCCAAAAATCACCTGGACTTTGCTCCATGCCACCCAACATCAACATTCCTGGCTTGAGCGATGCCTGGAATCGTGCCGGTGGCTCCTCATGCACTATGACCGTCGCTTGCCACTCACCGAGAACTCGCAGTTCCTAGATTGGGTCCGCTTTGTCAGACTTGACCCCAACTGGAAAGGACGCATCAAAAAGACCTGCAAGCTTGCGCTGTCCTTTCACCGGTCCAGAGCAGAGCACGCTATATGGCAACGCCACTTCAACGCCAGGCTCACACAAGCGGGAGCCACACTGCCAGACAAAGCCAAGCCAACAGCCATCCAAGACCGTTGGCAATGCGATTTGTGTCAAAAGGTCTTTGCATCCACGAGAGCACTGGCCATGCACGCCACCAGAGAACACGGCTATAAAAAGAAAGTTCGCTACTATGCCACAGGTGACACCTGCCAGGCTTGTTGCCAAAACTTCCACACTCGCAAGCGCCTCTCGGTCCACCTGGAAAAGCAAGCTAGGTGCTACAACATCGTCACCAGCTGCTGGCCACCGCTCCCGGCCACACAGGTCCAAGCATTGGACGATGAAGATAGAACCCATGAATCCCAGCTGCGCAAACAGGGATGGTGGGCGGCCAAAGCCTTCCAACCCGTGGTGACGGTGCCTGGACCGCCGCTCCCACCAGAAGGCAAGCCCAGAGGCACAACTGATGTTTGATCGCATGCAACTGCGCCGGCCCAGCGATGTAGTGGCATACACACAGCTTCAGGGCACCAAACTCACACAGATCCCCGATGGCCCAAAGAAGCTGTGGTGGACAAACGATGATTTGCCCGCCTTCATCATGCATTCTGTCCAAGGGCCGGACGCAGCAGGGGGCGCCTTTGCCATGTGGGGCTTGGCCCGTGAAACCGCTGCCCTGCACATCCGTGCGTTAGTTGTGGTGCACTTCTTCAGCGGGTACCGCCGCATGGGCGACATCCATCATGTCGTTGACCACTACACGGCTGAAAGTGGCTCTCACATTTTCACGCTGTCAGTAGACCTCTGCATGCAGCGACAAAGTGGTGACCTAGCCACCCCCAAGGCAAGCAAGTGGTGGAAGGAACGCATCCTCAGTGGACAGGTTGTCGCGGCTGGCGGGGGGCCCCCATGTGAAACGTTCACAGTAGCCCGCCAGTTTGACGGCGGACCCCGCCCATTAAGAAGTGCACAGCAGCCCCACGGCCTGCCTGGCCTCACCAACAGGGAATGGTGCCAGCTCCGCATCAGCGACAGGCTGCTCAGGTTCTTGTTAGATATGCTGGTCACCCTTGCCATGATGGGCCTCAGCGGCTTTCTCGAGCATCCGCAGTTTCCAACGTGGTGCAACCGTGGCCATCCGGCCAGTATATGGGCGATGGAAGCCCTGAAACACCTGAAGCGCCTCAATTGCTTCTCCGTTGTGAGCTTTGATCAGTGCGTGGTTGGCGCTGTTGCCAAAAAACCAACGACATTGCTCCTCTTGCGCATGCCGGACGTGCGCGAACAGCTGATGAAGCGAGGACACTGGGGCCGTTGCAATCACCCAGCCGGGTCCCACTCCGCCCTTATTGGGCGTCAACAGGATGGCACGTTCAACACTGCGAAAGCGAAAGTGTATCCATACGGGCTCAACAGCATCCTGGGGATTGGGCTGTTCAAAGCAGCGGAAAGATGGGTGTCGGTGGCAACAGACAAACAGTTGCCGGCCGAGCTCACACCCTACCTCGAGCAAAGTTGCCACGACGAAAGCGTCGTACAACCAGACTATCATGGCGGAAAGGGCTAAAAGCCCCACAAGTGCACGCAGCGACCCAAGCACCAATACGGTGCAGCAGAGCAAATGGAAAAAAAAAAATGGGGTTGAAACCACCAACCAGATGAAAACTTGTCCCCATGTCATGTGAATCATGGTCGCTTCTTAAATGGTCGTTCAATGGGCGCGGCGGCATGGTCCCGAAGGAATTTCGGGACCATTGATGGCTCTTTGAGCCCATGAAATCTGTTGATTTCCTTGGTTTTTTCTGTGTTTAGAGGTTTACCAATGGTTAAATCCAGCAGCAAGTTATAGCTCATGCTAAGACCCACAATGTTGATTCAGGATTACCCTCTGGTACTTTAACATAGCTAATTATTGAAAATGACCATTTATAGTGAGTTTTCCCATCAAAAAAATGGTGATTTTCCATATTTATGTTAGTTTACCAGAGGGTAATTATACACTCACGTTTATCATTCATCAGCACAAAAAGCGCAGAAAGTCCCGATGATGGCACCGATCACAGGATGCTTAGAGGGCATGTCCTCATGAGGCACGATAAAAGCAAACAAGAGTCCTAAGATATGTTTCTTTTTTTGGGGAGGGTTTGACTTGAAATAGTGAACTGGTGGTCAACTGGTTCTCGTTCTCAGGCCCAAGGTAATTAGATATGTTTGATACTGTCTGATGACCATTGCCACCATAGAAACTGCCACGTAAAGGTTGATCAATGGATTTGAGTCCTGGCATGACCAGGATTTGAGTCTGAAAACGGTTCAACCTTTGGAATAGCCGGTTTCTACCCTTCGGTAGTGAAACATGGCAATCGAAAATACGTGAAATGCATGGGTTTTCATGGGAAAATCATGGAACTAAATGGGGGATTTCCCAACAAGACGTGTTTGATTTACTGGTAAATCATGATAAATCCATGGTAAATCCCTATATTTCATATGATTTAAGACCATGTAAATCCTGATTTTCTGCCAATTTCTGGTCACATCCACCCCACCAGCGCTCAGGCAAGTCCGGATCGTGGCCCGGGGGCCCGGAAAATCGGCCGTGGCGCCAAAGGTGATGTTTATTGGTTTAGAACCCACCTTATAGACCATTCAACCTATATAAAACTATATAAATGGACCCCCCCTTATATGATATAATATAGTATATATATATTGATTTATATTTTTTATTGGTAATGCTATATAGTTATACCTACCATTCAAACCATAGAATTCACCTAGTTATCTACCAACTTACTTGTAGCGATCGTTTCGGGGGCCCCACTTTGTTGAAATGGTGGGTTTTCCCTCCACATCTATGGCAATGTTTACACGAGGGTATGTGGATTATCAATGTTGTTTCAAGATCATGTTTTATAATCTATTTATATATGGATTTATGATTCATTATGATTTATAAATTTATTCCATATTGAATTTAATGTATATGGATTCAAAGCAGATAAATGTAGATTAAACCTTGGAAAAAGACGCTTCAGCCATGTTTAACCCAGAGAAACAAATGGATTTCCCATCTTACCAAGCCAAGAAAGGAATGATTTGGGTATGGATCATTTTTTTTGTGGCTCGTTCAGTGATTCATCGTAGAGATGAACCAACCTCAGCTAGATCTCACCATGTTTCGTAGGAATGATCCCCAAAGAGGTTTACCGCCTGGTCATTCGTCAACAGTTTGCTACGAAAAATGGACGAACATGGCCAGTTTAGTTCGATGATTTACCTATTAAAAATCGTCATGTTCAATATTAAAGTACCAGATATTACCAGAGGGTATGTCCAGTTTAGTTTGTGTTGGCAATTCACACATATCTTTGGAAGCGCCCAAGCAACAGGTTTATTTTCAGCGTTTCTTCACTAGGTTGACTTGAGTTTGATCAGCGAGCTGATTCCACTTTCTATCATTTTGGGACTGGCAGGTTGCAGGAACTCTGCACTGGACAAGGATCATGTAGCACTGAAGTATGCCTTCGATTCAGGATTACATAAATGGTGTTTTTTACAAGATGGATCATGCCGTCTCCGGCTATGAAGATCTATGAAGTACCCTCTAGTAATTTGTTACATAGCGATTGAAAATTGCCATAGAAATAGTTGATTTACCCAGCTATGAAATGGTGATTTTCCAGTTCGCTATGTAACAAATTACCAGAGGGTATCTCCCAGTAAATTCCATAAGATCCTGTTAATTCCTATGAAGTCACCATAAAATCCCATAAAATCTCATGAAGTCACCAGAGGGTATAAGTTCTCCGGTGAACTTCACAAGGTCAGCAGGCCCATGAACAACTCCATCACCAGGTTCATGGTCAAAGCAACAGTTTCAATGGTTACCCTCTGGTAAATTAACATAGACCCTGAAACTGACAAATTTATAGTGGAAACTAGTCTTTCAACCCCTATTTGGCAGGGTCTATGTTAATTTACTGGAGGGTAAATCCCATGAAAAACCCAGCATTTTTAATGCTTAAAGCACCAATCAAATTTCACTACGCCTGCTTAAAAAAAGCAGGTTTGCGAGTAAGGAATCTGTATAGGGATGTAAGGTTTTTCAACGGCGGAATCCAAGTTTGAGAGACTCATATTATTTTGATAATTTTGATAGATGCGCAAGATTTAGATTCAGATACATATATACCATATATGCTTTTCAGAATTTGATGGATCAGCTTACAGCCAAGGCTACATACAACGTGAGGCCCCCCAGTTATAAGTTGGTTTAGATTCGCCCCAGTAACTAGTTCGTTATAAGTACCATAAACCATAGTTATTGGAGTTATGTGCACCAACTTAGCTATCGAACGGGGGCCTCACATTGTAGAAGACATTTCTTGTATCCATCCAAAATCCTTCCTATTACAGGCCTAAGCGAAGCGTCAACATGGAGCAAGCATACTTGGAGGATCGTTTGATCGTGTTTGTGGTTAATTACTAAGCCTGGCGTAAGTCCCCGATTCCAACGGCGATTCCACTTCTAAGTGGGTGGTGCCCCAGTTCGGAATTGCTAAGTTGGTTTACAAGTCCAATAGCAATGATTTATAGGTGATATATCTATAGTGAATGGGATTATAACCCATTTATAACTAGGGGGGCACCACCTTGTAAGTGGGTGAACTAAACCCCCACAGTACCACTACTGGTTGCCAACCTCTGCGGAAAATGACATGGAAAATGACATGACTCTAGCCCTGGCCGCCATTTGAACATCAGTTACGGCTTGGTGCCACCAGTTATCCAAAGTTATCCATTTTTGGTGTTTTGGAACATGAAATTTATTTTTCCATTCAGGTGGGAATTTCATCATCCCAACTGACGAAGTCATATTTTTCAGAGGGGTAGGTATACCACCAACCAGCTATATAAGTAACTATGATCATCAATGGGATTTTGCACCATATTAAACGATACAATCACCATATATTTCGGGTAGGTCAACCACCTTTCCATGATTTTCTATGGATTTTGCATTCTCCAACCAGCCATTGATCCATTAATCTGGGTAAATTATAATATTCACTACCCTGAATAGTTCGGCAATTTTCGGATGATTCCCCTTACTAACTAACTATGATTTCCAGGCTTCGGTCGCAGTGAGGTCGTGATTAAATTTACCCAGATTGATAATTGATCATCATTTATCAGGAAAGATTGATTATTGATCACCATATATTTCGGGTAGGTCAACCACCAGGATTTTCCATTCTCCAACCAGCCATTGATCCATTGATGGAAGCTGATCAGGTGATCCTGTTGCTGATGTTGGTGCTGGTCTTAGGAACCCTCCGTGCAGTCGGAACGCTCAGATGAGGGCCACAGCGACACGGTGTCGACACGAGATTTTTTGATCTACGAGAAGCCACAGTTTTCACCTATAGCAAAATCTGATAAAATATGGCCATGTATCAATAGCTATATAGATATCTATAGATTTCTATAGATAGAATTTATGAAATTGTTAGATGAACATCCCCTTACCAGCTATATTGATGTTCACCTGGGATACAGGGTTCTGACCCATCCGCTTTTCTTCGTAAATAACCAACTCGTCCCCAACCTTGGATATGTAGTTTAGATCGACACTAATCACAACCAGCATTTTTTATGTGGAATATTAAAGATTGGCCATAAATGATATAATAATAATAGTAATAATAATAGGAATAATAATAGGAATAATAATAGGAATAATAATAGGAATAATAATAGGAATAATAATAATATTATTATTATATATATAATATATATATATATCATTTGCTGCCATAGACTATAGCCCAGTGAGGGCCGCATTGTGGAGATGTGCAACGACCCAGATTGACACAGGCATCTTTTGTTGTTTCTGCTCGTGGCAAAGCCGGTAATGAACCAGACCGCATTCTTTAAGCGGTATAGCAACTCCGAAAAGATCAGAATGGAAAGTCAGTTCTCACTATTTTGGTCGGATTTTGCGTGATTTTACGTTTCTATCTTTTTGGGGATTGCTACCATGTGGGGTCCCCTAGATAGCTAAGTTTGTTTATAAATCCCATAAAATATAGCTATATCTACCATAAGCCGTAATTATTTTGCCTAGTTATAAACCAACTTGGCTATCTTGTTATTTCACATGTACCTCTGGTTAATTGAATGTACTCTCTGGCTATTTCACAGAAGCCCCGCGTTGTATGTACCCTTTGGTTATTTTACATCACTCTGGAAACCATGGCCCATTTATAGATGATAAGCATGACGATTTATCTATGAAAACATGTGATTTTCCAGTTCGCTACATTATGCGTAACCAGAGACTATATTAACCACCGTCAAGAATCATAAATATTCATTCATACTCTGAACTTTTTTAAATAATCAAAGAAACATTAACCATCATTAATGACTGGTAAACCATATTATCATACATCATCCCATGATTATTTTAACCATTAATAACCATTATTAACCATTAATAACCATTAATAACCATCAATAACCATCAATAACCATTAATGACCATTAATAACCATTAATAACCATTAATAACCATTAATAACCATTAATAACCATTAATAACCGTTAATAGCCGTTAATAATCATTAATAACCATTAATAACCATCAATAACCATTAATAACCATTAATAACCATTAATAACCATCAATAACCATCAATAACCATTAATGACCATTAATAACCATTGATAACCATTAATAACCATTAATGACCATTAATAACCATTAATAACCATTATAACCATTAATAACCATTAATACCCATTAATAACCATTAATAACCATTTATGACCATTAATGACCATTAATAACCATTAATAACCATTAAAAACCATTAATAACCATTAAGAACCATTAAAAACCATTGATAACCATTAATAACCATTAATAACCATTAATAACCATTAATAACCATTAATAACCATTAATAACCATTAATAACCATTAATAACCATTAAATAACCATTAAATAACCATCAATAATGATTAATAATCATCCATGCTCATCGATATTCAGTAGTAAACCATACTATTTGCATCGTTTCACTATCTTTAGTCCACTTTTTGCAGCTATTCAATCCACTGTTAACCTATTGAATCCAGTATTAACTATTAACCCACTACTATCCCATTATTATCCCATATGATTCTTTGGGATTCAAAAAATCCATGTCTGGCGAGGCCAAGTCTGTTGCCAAAGGATCCCTAAGCCTTGTAGGGGATGCCTGGCGGGCGTTCAGCTGTGGGGAATGGCGTTTTAGTTTGAACACCGTAACAAAACTGGACATTTTTCAGTAACAGAACAGCAACAAACATAGGGATGTACCCTCTGGTTATGTCAAAATAGCTATTGAAAATGGCCATTTATAGTGGATTTTCCCATTGAAAAATGGTGATTTTCCATAGCTATGTTAAATTACCAGAGGGTAACCATCAAACATGGGGACACAAGCAACAAACACTGATTTCACGGATTTCACGGATTTCACAATGTGGCTTTCACCTTAAAGGAACAACTTTTGTTCCCAAGAAAAATATGGGAATTTCACCATGAAAATCATTGAACGTGTGGATTTAATGCGCAAAAAAAAGGACTTTTAAGCGACAACCATGGAGATTTTTCACCCAAAAAAAACCTAATTTCACCATGAAGCATGAGTTTCACAAGAAAGAATCGGGGGTTCATTAAGAACAACTGAGATTGAAACACAACTGGATCATAGATGTCAGTAGCTATACAAAAACAAAAACTGTTGGAAGGGGTCAGAACGAAACCATTCTCAGCAGTGGCCACAAATTGTCGCAGCCTTTGGCTTGAAGTGAACAAAGCTGGCAGTGCAGAACTCAGGCAGCCGGCACTTGCCGGGAGTTCAGATGAGTTCAGTGGCTAGACCCATGTTACACAATGTTGACTGGTGATTTTTCCCGGCGGAAATACTAGTCAAATCTAGTCAATCTACTGGGAATTCTATGGGATTTTCAAAATATTTCATAATCCAACTGGGAATCCCCGTTCGCCAACAGGAAAATGGATCCGTTGCATCGACTTCAGATTTTTTACGGCTATCAACGTGAATATCTGGTTTTTCATAGTGACTGGAACCATGATATAAATCTATATCAACTATAGAGGTTTTATATCGTTTTTATGGAGTTTCTAACAATAAGTGGTTGGTGGTGACTGGAACCATGGAATTTTGAATGACTTTCCATTCAAATTGGGAATGGAAAATCATCCCAACTGACGAACTGAACTCCATCATTTTTCAGAGGGGTAGGGTTGAAACCACCAACCAGAACAACATTTCAGTCCCAGAAATCCGGAAATCCTACGACAGAACAAACCTACGGCAGTGGAGCGGATATGAAGTTGGCCCTGTGTTGATGATATGAAGTTGACTACAATGTGAGGCCCCCGTTCGATAGCTAAGTTGGTGCACATAACTCCAATGACTATGGTTTATGGTACGCAAATAACGAACTAGTTACTGGGGCGAATCTAAACCAACTTATAACTGGGGGGCCTCAAATTGTATGTGACATGCTGATGTTGGGTGAATCTACAAGTATGTATATATCTGGGTAAATTTAATCACGACCGAACCCTGTTCTCCCTCACTGGAAATCATGGTTAATAAGGGAAATGATCCCCAAATGGCCTTAATTCAGGGTAGTGAAATATTATAATTCAGATTTATGAGTAACCGACAAAATCATTATAATACTAATTTAGCTTTGCTTCGCCTTGGCCTTTCCGAGGTTGCACAAAAGCTTCATATCCGATAGGGGACGACCCTATACCCATACCCCATTTGTGATACCTCCGGGAATATTGAAATCCTAACAACTGACAGGGTACGACCCTACTCATAATCTTGCCCGCTACTCATACATATATATATATGTACATATACATATACAATATATATATATACACTACATATATATATATATATATACATACATTACATATATATATATATATTCATATGCATATGAATATCCCAGGGTTTCTTACATTTACCCTTAATGTAAGGTAGGTGAAATATCACGTTTGGCCAGTGAAAGAATGATGAAAAACCTCCCCTGTTTTTCAAAGCATTGGTTTAAGGGTAGGTCTGCAGCAAAATAGATTCTATGCAGGGTCAAAACTGGTATTGTTTCCTGCTTAACATTTGTTTTTAGTTTTTGCTAGACACCTTCACTTATATCTACTATCATTATATAAATATATGTACTGTGTATATATATATATTTATTAATTATATACAATATTATAACGTGTGTTTTCTTGTCCATTGTCGTATTATAGTTGTTGTGTAATATATATATATATACTGTATATATATATATTATAAATAACCATCATCTCTTGCCCAAAAATGTGTTGAATGTTCCACCATTAAAAAAACTCGCCGTGTTATTTTCGCAGGCCCATGTGCGATTCACTTGGTGAAGGATTTCACTTCGGCTGCCCAGTGGATCTTCGACACCATAGTGGGTTGATGGTGGAAAGCGATGTTCAGTGTGAATGTCGTGGTTTAACGAGCAAAACTATCATATCTGATTGTAAAAAAATATGGGGGCGTCCTAAAATGGTCTACTTTTGGATGATTTGGGGGTACCCATGTTTTCAAAAAAACATGATTTGGATGTTTTTTGTCCAATAGATGATCCCTGATGCCCCATAGTTGAGCTATACCTTGGTCGATATTTCAGGGATCGTCTGTCATGTCACCGAGACGAGTGCAACACGTTGAGTCCCTCGTTGAGTCCCTCGGGTTCAATTAGTCATTGTGAATCTGGTTGGTGGTTTGGAACATTTTTTTTATTTTCCATAATATATATATATATGGGATAATCCTTCCCATTGACTAATAATTATTTTTGAAGATGGTTAAAACCACCAACCAGGAATGTCTCTGGCTTGTAAGTCAACATGGCGGGCCGCTGGATCCCCGAACTAGCCATGGAGGTTATAGCTGGGAAAATCTTCAAGCCATGTTTGATTACTGCATGGAAGGTACCTGTGATTTCTTCAAACTTGGAACTTCCCTCTGGTAAACTAAGATAGCTATGGAAAATCACCAGAAATTGACCAAGTTCCACAGCTACTGGGAGTATATTAGTTCATTGGAGGCTAAGTGATTTGATTTTGAAGCAACGGCATTCAACATACGACATTTTCCGACAAACCCACATGACTGACTGTTTGGGGTCCACGGGTGCAAATTTGCCCTGGAATCTCCGTGTGCGTTCACTAAGTAAACTCTGTAGAATATGGATGCTTTGTCTACCCTCTGGTAAACTAACATAGCTATTGAAAATGGCCATTTATAGTGGATTTTCTCATTAAAAATGGTGATTTTCCATAGCTATGTTAAATTACCAGAGGGTAGACGTGGTGTTCCTGGTGGAGATAAATTTATTGTCACCCTCTGGTAATCAAACATGGCACTGGAATATCCCTCATCTATAGATGATATTTGATGATATTTGCATTTAAACCATCCATTTACTGGTGCTAAACGTACCCGTAAACGTAGGAAATGGATGGGAATGGGGTTTGCTGGGATTATTGATAGTTGGCCAGGGATCATTCCCGAAAATTCCCTGCCGTTAGCACAAGTTAAGTGGCCACTCAGTTTACGATGTTCGATTGCTGCCACGTTTGAGGGTCGTGGAAATTACCAATGGGATGGACAGTCGATTAGTTCTTGGGTCCTCCAGTGGGGCGCAAGCCCGAGGCTGGGGCCTTTGAAAGGTGGTACTTTGGAACTTAAGTCAGTAATTCAATGATAGTAATGTGGTTAAACCAATAATAAACCAATAATTTGGAACTTAATCCAAGCTAACAAAAACAGTGAAACCAATAATAAACCACCCATTTGGGGATGGTTTATGATTGTTTTAACCACATATCACCTGTTTTTGTTATTTTCGATCCATGAATTGTTTTAGCCAAGACTGGAAGACTTGTGAAACAAGGTTTTACTAAGGTTCTTTTTTAGCATTATTCTTGATGGGAAGGAATTTCATGTTTTTTGTTAGCTAAGGCCATGCGTTCCGCAATCTATTCATGTCGTCTTCACATCACCACTTAGTGTTGCTTCAAATTGCATTTCCGCAGCCAAAATCTATCAACATGTCTCAATGAGAAGCGAAAGATCAATGGTAAGCTCACAACTTCATCCCAATTTATTCATGTCCCAATTACGTGGTATTTCCCACATTTTCCCACCGTTCCAACGTTGCATTTTTTCAACACATCAATGAACCACGACCAAGTGATCCTCGACTGAGGAAGTTCTCACGCGATTTGGCTGGGTGGCTGGCGAGGTGAACATTGCAAGAAAAGTTCATGTGAGCCATGAAGAAAACAGCCTGGTACTATATAATTTATATACTATATTACTATATTGATTGGTGACTTTTTTAGATATTCCCACAGTTGCTGTTATAGTGGACTAAGTGAACTATTGCATACTATTACTTTCTTACTATACAAAGTGAACTAGTTTGATTGGTTGATTGTTAAACCAACTTAGCTATGATTAGCCAATCAACCATGGTTGACTAAGACCCTAGGATTATTAGGGACCTGGTATTATTAGGGGGATATTGCAAATCAATCTAGCTTGGTCAACAGTTGGTTAACTAGGCTTGATTGGGGTTGATTAGGGGAATATGACACTGTAGTTGGCTATTTGAATGGCACTGGTATAACTATGTTAGGTGAACAATTAAGAATACCCTTGAGGGGATTGACTATTATAGGGACTTTTACTAGCTGATTTACTGTGGATTATAATGACCCATAAGAGGGCAAACTGTTTTCAACCAACTAGTACAATGAGATGTGATCGATGTGGTGCTGTGGATAGAAAAATCCTGCACCAGTTGGTAATGGACTTACAACGAGATAAGCCAACTACCAACTGGTGTAGGATTTCTTCCATCCACAGTAGGTTAACGGTTTGAGAACTTGAAAACGTTGTATTTATAGATGGTAAAAAGTATGATTGACTTATGAACAGTGGTCATTTCCCGAAAAATGATGATTTATGGTGATTTATGGTGTCAGGTTATCCTCGGATTCTACGACGTAGTTCCACCTACTGAACTGGTTTTATTGGACATCCCTGATCAATGGAGGTTACATAGTTCGCTGGCTAAAATGAGCATCGAAGTCAATGGTGGATTTATGGAGGCCATGGCCCATTAAGATCGATGGTAAAAATGAGGATTTACCCCACCTGGTTACGACTAACATAACTATGGAAAATCAGCATTTTTAATGGGAAAACTCACTATAAATGGGCCATGTTCTATGTCGCAAACGGTTATATAAATTACCAGATTTAATAGGTGAACCATCTATTTCGATTAGGGCCATCTATACCATGGCGAACTGTAACAAATAACCAGATGATTTACCATTTCTTAAAGGGGTTATTTCCCAGTTCGCTAAGGTAAATTTCCAGAGGTTTTTTCATATTTTTTCCCGTGGGAACATTGTACCGGCAATCCAGCACGGCAATTCGGAAACTCCCCTTGAAAAATGGAGGTTTTCTTGTAGCAAGCCATGTTTGATTTCCGGAGGGTTTTTACACAACATAAATGGTGATTTATGGATGTATATGGGTTTTAAGTCATAAGATATTGATGTTTTTTGGATTTTAATCAAACATACTATGGTGATTTAACCAACAAAATTGGCTGTATATCCTGGGGATATAACGGTTATAACTGGGAAAATCTGAAAAAAAAGATGGAGATTTAACCCAGAGCTTGATTCAGAACTTGATGGTTTGTTTTGTAGTTGATTTATGATAGCTGAGTTGGTTGAACTGGGCTTACTGTAATTGGCTTTGAATGGTGAATATATAGAACTAGTTCAGCAAGACAGCCTGCGGACAGTCGTCAGGGCCGTTTCAGGTAGCCATTGATTGGAAGTACCTACAGGATGGGGCCCCCGTTCGAGCTAGCGTTCAGTTGCCTTACAAGTGGCTGAATTCTATGGTTTATGGTAGATAATAACTGTAGATATAGTTAATGGGGTTTATAAACCAACTTATAACTGGGGGGCACGATCCTGTACCATATAAAGCCTATAAAAGGGTTACGCAAGGGGATATGCCCCCTAGCTAGCTATGGCTTTGGATGGTGCCTCCATTTTAGGGTCCTGAAATTTTCATTAATTTAAGTTCTATCCAAATTTACTCCCCTTGTACCTGGGGTGTTGGGAGCAAGGCTGGTTGTTGGTGGCAGCTCTGCATTTGTTATGAACCCATTTTTGTTTTCATGTCCATCAAAACTTCAATTTTCAACAGCAGTGTTTCCGTATCAACCCCCAAATGATATGGCAAATAAATAAGCCTTTCATAATACTTATTATACAAACATAATCATATAAATGATCATGTGCCCTTAATAGGCTCTTCGTGATTGTTCATGGTTATTGAGGGGGTTGGTTGTTGATGGTTACCCTCTGGTAATTTGTTGCATAGCTATGGAAAATCACCATTTATAGAGGATTTTCCCACGAAAAATTGTGATTTTCCATAGTTATGTATACGTTTACCAGAGGGTATCTCCTAGTAAATCCATTTAGATCCTATTAATTCCCATTAAGTCACCATAAAATCCCATTAAATCCCATTAAGCCACCATAAAAACCCATAAAATCTCATTAAGTCACCATAAAATCTTATTAAGTCACCATAAAAACCCATTAAGTCACCATAAAATCCCATTAAATTCCATTAAGTCATTGGTTGTTGATGGTTAGTAAAAGCTTTTTCACCCCGCAGGTAGTGGACTCACACCCAGCAAGCGGCAGCGCCCCTTCGACGAGGGTCACAGTGGAGTTTCAAGCACAGGGCTATGCCTGTACCTTGGCGGATTCTGTGTCAGTTGATCCAAACATGGGAAAGATGAATAGGTATGAACGGTGATATATACATATATATATATACATATATACGTATATATATATAATATATATATATACATACAGTATATACATATGTACATATACAGTATACATATATATATATATGGATATACAGCATACATAATGTGTATATATATATATACATACATTCTGGATCCATGTTTGCTGGAAAATTTATGGCAAAGATCTCATCGCCTGACCAGTGATTGGTGCAGCAGGTGACTGAAATATATGTATGTGTATATATATATATATATCTGACCATTCATGGAATCGCAAGCAGGTTACCTCTGGTAAACTAACACAGCTGTAGAAAATCACCATTTTGAATAGGTAGATCAACTATAAATGGTGTATTTTTAATGGCTATGTTAAATTGCGAGAGGGTAGAAACCATTGTTGTTTTACCACGTTCTGCAGAATCATCAATTTATTCCACATTTTATTGAAGGTAAGTGGTACACAAAACTGCCAAGTGGAGATCATCCCAATAATTTCAATGAATCATCCCAATTCCTAAGGTAAACGCCCACAAGAACTGGTACGCAAAACTACTAATCTGGGTAAATTTAATCACGACCTCACTGTTCTCCCTCACTGGAAATCATGGTTAATAAGGGGAATGATCCCCAAATGGCCCTAATTCAGGTTAGTGAATTATTATAATTTACCCGGACTAATGGTTTCCGAGTTTCCCCTATGTTTTTCGGTGTTTTTCCGAGGGTTACCATGGATTTGCTCAGGAATGGGGGGGGATTGGATGTGCATCCCTGGAATCTTGATATATAGAAATAAGTCATATACAACTGGGATACTCATGAGATTTTGTTTGGATATTCCATAGTTATATATATATATATATTTACTGCATGTGTATATATATATATATATATACTGCATATATATATATATAACTATATATATATAAATAACAGGCCTGTGGATGCCTATGGTTCTTGCCCACTTCCTGGGTTTGAAGGGTCCCAGAAATCCCAGGTCGAAAACGTGCAGGGCCCGAGCGGCTGCGGCGCATTGATGAGCTGGAAGTGGACCGGGGCCCGGTAAAATCCCAGGTGATGGGATCCAATGGGATTTTATGGTAACTCAATAGACATGTTCATAGGATCTAATCTGGGTAAATTTAATCACGACCTCACTGCGACCTCACTGGAATCATGGTTAACAAGGGAAATCATCCCCAAATGGCCTTATTTCAGGTTAGTGAATTATTATAATTTGCCCAGATCTAATGGGATTTACTGGGTAATCCAATCTAATGGGGGTAAAACAATGCCATAAACTAGCCATTTGAGAATGGTTTATACCACAAGGTGGTGCGCCCCCCAGTTATAAATGGGTTATAATCCCGTTAACGATAGATAGATCACCTATAAACCATAGTTATTGGACTTATAAACCAACTTAGCTAACTATGGGGCACCACCCTGCACCATTTTGGGGGATGGTTTCTGGCATTGTTTTACCCTGATTCATTTTATAAGATTGCTGATCAAGTGTTGAAGTATGTTACCCAATACTTACCAACTGGTGCAGGATTTCGCAACCATCCACAGTAGTACCACCTCCGAAAATTGCCAATCAAACAATATCAAACATGGGTACTTCAATTGCTCACATAGAGAGTCTATAATCTATAAATCATTTTTTTGACAAATGTGTGGGGAATGGGGGACCTATTTTTAAACATTTTAGCTGTGCTGGAGTCGCTGGCTGTGTTACCCATAACTGGGGGGCACCATCCTGTAGTCTCATTTCCCCTTTGTGGGACTCAACGGCCATCGGATCTGCAGGAATTGGAAGAAGCAGAAACTCGGCGAGCTGGCCCTGGTTTGATCGTTGGCATGTGAGCAGGGGATTATACAAATTTACCAATTTGGATATGTTAATTGGTAAATGGAATGGTTTATCCACATTTGGCATTGAAGTTATACATTCCATTTTCCCAATATTATGTAATTGGAGATTAAACATATTAAAATATCAAAAAAATGGTACATGGAATGTATAACTTACTGGCGCTTCGTCAATGGAGGATTGGGATGATCAACTTATATCTGCTTGGTGCTTTGGAACATGAATTTTACTTTTCCATAATATATGGGATAATATAAAAGAAATCCTAAAAATATCTAAACTGGTTGGTGGTTTGGAACATTTTTTTATTTTTCCATATATTGGGAATGTCATCATCCCAACTGACTTTCACTCCATCATTTTTCAGAGGGGTAGGTCTACCACCAACCAGCACATCACTTCTTAGTGAATGCCATTTGTCGGGATATGAATGACAGATGGAAACACAGTGCCATGATTCAACCATGGTAAGAACTTGTGCTTGACGGTTTGTTTTCCTTGCATGAGAGTGGAGTCTGGCCAGTGCCTATTTATATTTGGAAACTTTTTTTTTAAGTGATGAGTGAGAGTTTATGATGCTATTAATTAGTTCAATCATGTTCAAATTAAATGGGGTGAGTCCCATCATACAAAAAACAAGTAGTCATAAGAGAGTTTGGTTTATGTGCCCACTATGTCATGACCACGGCGGTGAGACAACGCAGATTTCGGATGCAGTTCTTGCCGGTTTTTTTTTGCCCATGGAGGTTGTCCATCTCCTCATAATGCGGCAGGCTGTGCCATTTTCTCTCTAGCCCTGCTTGGTGGCTCACCCCAGTTGGTGGCAATACGCCCACTTACAAGACTAGGGTAAGTCGGGTTAGTCCGTGTCTTTCACTAATTACAAGGTGGTGCCCCATAGTTAGCAAAGTTGGTGCGTTTATAAGTCCTATGGTCCTAGGGTCCTAGGCTGAATCTGGAGGTTATATCGAACTAGTTAATGGGGATTATAAACCAACACACATAACTAGGGGGTACCACCTTGTACAATGTGAGGCCCCCCAGTGATGTGAACGTTGGTTTAGATTCACCCCAGTGACTAGTTCGTTATAAGTACCATAAACCATCATAAACCATAAACCATAGTTAATATCCACTATTCATATATATCCATGATTACCCATCATTAACCATTAACCAACATCATTAACCATTAATATGCCCACTTTTTTTACCCACGGATCGATCCCCCGAATCGTTGGCTACGCAACCACTTTTGGCGCTACTTGCGGGATCATCATCCTTGAGTTTCGTCAGTGGTAAAAAAAAAAAAAAACAACCTGGTGAACGTCAGTCCCCGATTCCTAAGGTTATTCCTATATATATATATTTTTATGATCTGGGATTATTCCATTTATTATTTTTTAAATCAAATTATAGATATATCTGGGTAAATAAACATAGTAATATGGTTTAACTATGGTTTATGGTAGATAATAGATAAGTATACAGTAGTTAATATTAGTTAATGGATATATATATATATATACATACATATATCTGGGTAAATGATAAAATTTCACTAACCTGAAATGTTGGGCAATTTTGGGATGATTCCTTGAATCCTAACCATTATTCCAGTGAGGGAGAACAGTGAGGTCGTTATAATTTACCCAGACAAGCATCATAATAATATAATATATATATATACATATATGTACTGGTATTAGCCACTTACTAATAGTTATTTGGTTCATATATAACTATGATTACCCTCGGGTAACTTGATATAGCTATTAAAAATGGCTCATTAGCAATTAATTTACCTAGCAATTGATGGACCTATTCCAAATGGTGATTTCCCAGTTCGCTTTTTGTATGTTTACCAGAGTGTATAACTTACTGGTGCTTAGTAAATGGAGGAATGCGATGGTTATTAATGTGGTTGGTGGTTTGGAACATTTTTTATTTTTCTATATATTGGGAATGTCATCATCCCAACTGACTTTCACTCCATCACTTTTTAGAGGGGCAGGTCAACCACCAACCAGTTATTATGGATCATTCCCCCATTCCCTACGTTTAGCACCAATAAGATAACCCGACAAAAATCCCCATGCCCATCTCGTGACTTCTGGGGACCCGAGCGGTTCGTCAGGATCCCGAGCTTTTCTTTGACGACTGCCTGAAGTTGGTGAGGGGCGAAGCAGGCCGGGACACTTGAAAGAAAGCCTGGAAACTACGACCCTTGTGAAGCTGGCAAAAACCTATGGAAAACATCATGAACAGACTGTTTTTAATCACATGGTTTTCACCATGCATCAGATTTCGGGGTTTGGTGATTCTAAACTTTTACTCACTTTTTTTTTGGACATGTGACCTGCAGACTAAAATTATGGTACGATTGGTAATGGGACAATTAGAGTTGTTTGAGAATGGTACCTACCCCACATCCAACAAATTATAATTTTGTAAATCGCGTGTAATCGCGTGCCCATGTGCCACTGCAATTTGGGTAGAGGTCAGTCCATGTGCAAACTAACAAAGGGAGAGTTACAGTTATAATGTCCAACACTAAGAATCCAAACTTCAGACCCAAAGAATCACATTGTTTCGAGGTCAATCTTACATGGATACTTTAATCCTTTAGTCAACCAGTAAAGTTTTTTTTTTTTTTGCAGGGTATCTAAGATTGCCAATGGTTTGGATTTCTTTGTTTAGCTCCAACCACCCCACTCTGGTACCCACCGGTGATCAATTTCGACCAACGTCCATGCAAGAAAAAATCTGGAATTCAAAACAAGACTCCCTCATTGCCGTGGTTGATTTCAAGTTTGGACACCTACAATATTTGTACTTTGCCCATTTTTTGTGTTTAGATGTATGAACAGTATATATATATATACGTGTATATATATATATATACGTATATATATAATTAGATATATATATATACATATGTGTTCTAATATATATATATATACATAAAGGATATTAGGGTATGGATATATAGATATATGACAGCCATCCAGAGACCAATTAACCAACTGGAGCAGAACCCTAGGTTTGACCCATTTCTCCAATGACAGGTTCTTGTTGAAAGCACCAGGTAAAAAATGTGCAAGCCCTTTGCAAGTGGACAAGAATGGACAACATCTATTTAATACTTGTGCGGCTTGTATCTGAATGATTTGCAGAGAACTCAATTCATTGCCGATCAAACCCTAAATTGTGATTCGACCAAGCCGGAATCATCAGTTTTATGACCTTAGCAGATTTGGTTTATGATTTGTTTAATTGTAATGTATTTGGTAAACCCATGAAACATAGTTCGGTCATTTCGTGGTTTTATCAGTCTGAAAATGTCTGAAACAATCTGTCGTAGATGGGCGACTCTAATTCAGGCAACCGTCTTCAGAAGCAAACATTGGATTCAATAACAATGGTGATTTAGCCTGATTTAGCCAACAAATTAAGTTCTGCACATAGTTACTATACTGAGAATGATCAAACACCAAATAAGCATTTTACGTAGAGGTTGCATCATCATGTTTGTTGATCAGATGCCAATGTTTTGTTCCAAGTATAGTCAACATGATCATGATCATGATCATTACAGCCACCATTATGATCATCATTGCCATCATCATTATGATCATTCCCAAGTTGATAATGTGGATTTTAAGAATGATCATCATTATATGAATATTGTGGATGATACGAATATTTTCGAACTTGGTGATGTTGTTTTCCTGGTGGCTTTTCGTGATCATTATATCTACAATGTGATGCCCCCCAGTTATAAGTTGGTTTAGATTCGCCCCAGTAACTAGTTCGTTATTTGCGTACCATAAACCATAGTGAAATTGGAGTTATGTAGGCCCCAACTTAGCGTTCTCCAACGGGGGCCTCACATTGGACACTAATGTTCCCGATCCAAGATTCGGTGAATCTGGGATTACGCACCGACTCAGATCCTCCAGAGCCACCGAAGCCGCCACTTAGCGCTTCAGAATGAGAGCTGATGGGAATATGATGGGGACATGGGAGATATACGGTTGCTTATATCATCTCCAAAACATGCTTTTCCATGGTTTCCAGGAATGTTCGTTGTTAGTTTCCAGTATATGTACAATGTGAGGCCCCCGTTGGATAGCTAAGTTACGGCTAAGTTGGTGAACATAACTCCAATAACTACAGTATGGTTTATGGTACTTATAACTATAGTTACTGGGTTACTGGGGCGAATCTAAACCAACTTATAACTGGGGGGCCTCACATTGTACATATACTGTAATGGATGTGAGTTGTCGTAAGTTTGACCATGGTGGGAGTCAGCAGCAGGGATTTAACCAACATGGGGATGAAGGATGAATCTGAATGCGGAAAGCGACTGAATGCTGACTGGTGCTTTGGAACTTTTTTATGACTTTCCATATATATTTAGATATTGGGAATCATACTCACAACTGACTTTCATACAGTTGATTGCTGGTCGTGCCTAAAAGTTGGAAATCATCGTAAATAGCTGGGGAGCACTTGATTTGAAAAGTCGTGCCTTTTTAGTAAAACGCATAGGAATTGCAATGTTTTGTTGGATTTGGTCTTTGGAATAGTTTTTGTTAATAAACCTTGCGATTAGGTTGTGTTTAGCATCAAGAGTAACCTTTTCCATACCGAGTCAAACTGCATGTGAGTGTAGCGATTAGTTTTCCTGCGAAGTCTCATGTACCATGTTCCGCAGGCGGGTGGGCAGAGAGCCTTTAATGTTATTTTTTGACGTCGTTTGCTACGTCGTTCGGACCTATAGGAGAGGTTGGTTGTTGTGAATCACGGATGGCAGAGCGAAGCCACTGATGGACCGAAAGGTGGTTGATGTCTCCTCTCTTTCTCTCTCTTTCTCTCTCTTTCTCTCTCTTTCTCTCTCTTTCTCTCTCTTTCTCTCTCTTTCTCTCTCTTTCTCTCTCTTTCTCTCTCTTTCTCTCTACGGTAGAGTGCAGCTGTAGACGGATTTTTGCGAACATTTGATTTTCCCAAATGTGGCAACATTCTTCTTATACATACGCGATTCCATGGTGTTTTAAGACTTGGGCATGACTTAGGCACGAGTTTCTTGAAACAGTGATTCCATGGTGATCTGCTAGCAAGTTTTGACCCAGGCATGAGTTAGGCATGAGTTTGTCGTTTGACTGTATTTTTCAAGATGGTTAAAACCACCAACCAGGAATGATCAGTGAAGTACTTTGAATATCTTTGAATCGATGAATGTATCTGCGATGCGGTGAAAAACCATGGTTATTGTGGGATGATGACATCCAGTTACCCATCCGACATTGGTTGCCGACATTGGGACGAGGGGTCCCGGGTTTTGCCGGGGAGATACTGTGGAAAGTGCATTTTTTTTCAGGCTGCAGCATTCTCCAGCTACGGGAGAACAAAGGCCAATTGTACTTTGAATGGCCTACAATGTGAGGCACCCGTTGGATAGCTAAGTTGGTGAACATAACTCCAATAACTATGGTTTATGGTACTTATAACGAACTAGTTACTGGGGCGAATCTAAACCAACTTATAACTGGGGGGCATCACATTGTAGTAGATGTTCTTTACCAACTGGTTGATAAAAGAAAGACTGGGTACACCCAAGTTTCAGTAGTCAACTGGATGCAGAATCTATATTTTCTAGAGGCTATATATATATATATACCCCCATGGCCAGTTGAAGCATGAACACAACATTGGATTGAAGGGGTACCCTGGAAACCAGGCAAGCCCAGAAAAAGGCCAGGAGCCCACACCTGTTGCTGTTTGTCCGATTTGTTTCTGGTAAGACCCACATGTTGTTTTTTACAAAAGATCACATTGTGTTGATGAAACCCAGATGTTTGTCAGATCCGTATGCTTTGGCCCAAAAAAAACTACACATCAGGTCTCTTCCGGTAGTCACAGCTGTCGAGGAAGTTGATCCAGACCACCTGTGTGCGCTGCGGCGGCAACAGCAACGCTACAAAGGAGGCGCTCGGCGTTTTTTTCGTGACCAAAATTCTGATGGACAAAACCCTGGTCGACGAGTTCGGGCCACTCATCAATAATACATTGAGATTTTCTTGGGATTTCCACTTATCACGATCCATAAAGGGGGAATCCCTTTCTCAACCAACGTATAAAGGGACGACACAAGGTTTTGAACGCTGTTTTTTTGTACTGGGCAAACCATTTTGGTATCAACATGGGAGTGCTGAAAATCGGGATACCCATAATAATATCGGCAGATTTCATGGGGAGAAGGGTGTTCCCAATCATCAAATAGTGGGGGAATTGCCTTGATTCACCTAATTGAGCAATAATTCTGAGTGAATCATAACGATTTTACTGGCCAAACTCACAACGTAAATGATGGCTAGGATTGAGGGAATCATGTATCACAAAATAACATTTTTGTTGAATGCTGACTTCGCATAATTTATCTAGAATGGTTTTCAAGGTTGAATGTGTAGCATGTTTTGTTACCGTTAGAATTTGTGTTTTTGAATTCAACCAGCTATGATGGTAATGCCAGACAAATAGATCTGGTTGGTGGTTTCAAACATTTTTTATTTTACCATAATATATGGGATAATCCTTCCCATTGACTAATATTTTTCAAGATGGTTAAAACCACCAACCAGAATAGATAGTTGCTTTTGAAATGGCCTCGTTTCTTGCACGTCCAGGACGCGAAACGCGGCCAAAAAATGGTTGTCCATCCTGTCCTTTGGATAGCCAGCAGATGATTTGATGTGGACCAAAGATTGACAATAAAAATACTTATCAACTTCATGATCAAATAATCAAACGCTTAAACAAACAAAACAACAAAAAATATAAGAACTTTCCTTGAAGTAGATCTATAACTAGCCATATGAGATCTACAACAATAATTTGGCATTTTCAACAGCTCCATGTGGTGCCTGTCCACCAGGAAGGAGCGACGCATTACAAGTGTCCCAAATGCGGCAGACGCTGTACCTTGGCACGGCACGCCCAGCCCATCGGTCGATGGAAAATCCAAAAACCTCTGCCATGGATTTCCTGTGGACTTTTTTGATTATCAGAAGGTATATATATTATATATTTATATATTATAATATAATATGTATATGTATATATGTATATATATACATCATAAAGCCTAGGTAGCCGAGTGACATGAACCAACTTTGCAGTCTTTCATGAAGTAGCAGCTGAATAAAACGTTTTCACTTTGGGATGGTTCATACCATGCACTTTGCTGGTTATTTTAGGTATGGTTTATGGCAGATTTACCAACGATAAAAACCAGAGAATTTGTAGCATGTGAATTGTGGATTCACCCTTGGAGCCTGTGAATTCGATAAAACCCTCATAGGATACATAGAAAATCCATGGAAAAACCCTGGACAAAAAAATGATCTACAAATGGTGGTCCAATGTTAATTAAAAAAGGAGGGTACATCATATATCATATCCCTACAATGTGAGGCACCCGTTGGATAGCTAAGTTGGTGAACATAACTCCAATAACTATGGTTTATGCTACTTATAACGAACTAGTTACTGGGGCGAATCTAAACCAACTTATAACTGGGGGGGGCACATTGCACACATTGCGCATCATATATCCCTATGTTTAAGCCTCATCTGAGCCCCGAGATCTGGAAGGCTAGCATCAGACCTATCAGTCGGCGCAAGAGAAGCGCCACAAACACGGTCAGATCCTACTGAAATAGCATGGAAATAGCGATAATTCTTAGACCTTGCTCGTCTTTTTGGTGGTTCCTCATGTATACTTATTAGAAATATAAATGTTATATAATGTCAACCCCGGTACTTCCCCAATAGTCATAATCTGATACTTAAATGGAACCCCCCAATTGAAGAGCCGTTTGGGGCTTATTAATTCAGGGTTGACACTAAGTATTATATAATATTATATACTGGTTGGTGGTTTGGAACAATTTTTTATTTTTCCATATATTGGGAATAATCATCCCAACTGACTTTCATATTTTTCAGAGGGGTTCAAACCACCAACCAGATATAAGTTGATATTCCCACTGAGTTCCTAGCTTCGCCTCATGGACACCCCAGAGCCGACAAGGTGAAAAGTGCAAGGGTACCTTGGCCGCGCGGGAACTTCCGTTCAATTTGGAGATGTTTTTCTTTGTTGGGATGAACTTAAACCAAGCATTGTTGGAGTTTATTGGATATTTACCAACGGAGTAAAATTGGGATTATAAGTCAAACTATGAAACATATCCAATTATTACGGGGATTGAATGGGATGTAATGTTAGTAAAGCAATGGGCTCCACCATCCCCAGATTTATCATGGAGGGGTGGTTTTTCAACCATCAATTTATATGGGTGGTGTACTATTGTTGGTTAGTTTGAAAATGGTGTATACCCTCAAATGGCAATCTTAGTTGTTAACACTTGATGATTAGGCTATGTTTTTTGTTACCCATTTTTCACACTTCAAGCGATATTTTTTGCCTGATTTTCATCTACCAGAACTGAGCTCAGCCAGGAATGTGGAATATGTTCAATTCGTCCTCTCAAGGTGATCCAGAAAAGACGGAAATCCTGATCAACCATACTGTAGGATAGTGGTTAATAGTGGTTAATAGTGGTGAATAGTGTTGTTTTTTTTTTTGGTTAATGATGGTTGATATTGATTCAATGGATTGGTTTAGTCGGGAAATTCTACAAGAAAGCCCCATATATTTCACGGGAAATTCCTTGGTTTCCGGCCTCGATTTTCCCGACTAAACCAATCCATTGATTCAAGAATACACAGACAAGTGGAAAATTGGAATGTGGTAGTCAGAGCCCAAACCTGGATCCAATAAGATATCAATAAGAGCCTGAGATGATTGAGGCGGTTCCCGTTGCAAGGAGGCTTGCGCGAGTTTGCCGCCGACAAAATCGCTACAAAGTGGTGCCCCCTGTGATAAGTTGATTTTCACGCCATTATCTATAGATAGATCTACAATAAACATCAATAAACAATGGTAAACCTGCTCAAATTAACCAACTTAGCTATCGATTGTGGGTGCCCGGTCGTAAGATTCTTACGGTCAAATCAACAGGTCGGAAGTGGCTGAAGTGGCTTGAGATCTGAAAAATTCCCGCCTCAGGTCTCTACATCGTTGGTTCAAAGCACAGCTGTAACTTTGTGAAAGCTGGAGCTGAACTGCTACAAGCGACTCAGCTGAAGAGGGTTTTTTGAGGGTTAGATCCACTTTGAGGATGTCTTTACTGGATGGATTGTAGCAATATACCGATATATGTTTTATTGTTTTATGATTATGGGGTCTTGAATGGATGTACCACAAAGTTTTTTCCCCGGAGAGTTAAACTTCTAGCGCACTTATGGCCCTTTACCAGTTATAAGTCAGTTATAACCCCATTTATGGAATGATAACCACCTTTATAACTATAGATAACCATAGAAACACCTGGTACAGGGCTTTGATAGCAGAGAATTAACAAACAGCTGCGGTAGTGTTTCCCGATGTTTCCCGTTTTGACATAGTTGCATATAAAACCCAAGTAGCTTTCGTACAATGTGAGGCCCCCAAGATAGCTAAGTTGGTTTATAACTCCAATAAGTATGGTTTATGGTACTTATAACTATAGTTACTGGGGCTTTTGTTAACCAACTTAACTATCTTGGGGGGCATCACATTGTATGTGTGTTGGGCTTTCAACTTCGGTGTGTTTTTTTTTGCACTAAAAAAATAAACCGGCCTCCTGACGCAGGGACACTTCGGGGAATATCTCAAAGCACGTGCGCGAGTGGGCAAGGACGGCAGTGGAACCCGCTCTGGGGATGGATTTACCTATCACCTACAGTTATGGCCATCTACCAAGTATAACTGGTTATAAATGGGATTATACATTCTATAAATGGGGTTATAAGTACTTATAACTGATAAATGGCCATAACTGTATGAAATACCATACAGTCATGGCCGCCCTTATGACCCTTATGGCCCTTATGGCCCTTATGACCCTTATGGCCCTTATGGCCCTTATGGCCCTTATGGCCCTTATGGCCCTTAGCAGTTGTAAATGGGTTTATAATGATATATAACCTTAGTTATAGGAGTTATTTCATTCCATTTATAATATAAGTGTTAGTTGGGCCACAACGGTGGGGGAATGAACATCCATGAAGACCAGCAATTTTGGTGTGGAAGGGTTATAATGAGGGTTTTTCACTCACAGTCATACAAGATTTAATATGCTAAATAACCCCATATATCATATATCTGCCGCTACACCATGTACCCACTTACAGGGTAACCAAGCTGGTGCCCCCAACAGCTTTGTTGGATTTTAAAAAAATCGCGATAAAAACTCGAGTTATCTACCACCCCAACACTTTTCGCAAGCTCCGGATTGTCATACGGCGACCCAAGCGGGGCCCCTTGGTTCGGCCGGCCGTGGCCGCCAGAAATGGGGCATTCAGATGAGACCCTTGGATCGTATATTCTGATTGAGGCTTACCCTCTGGTAAACATACAAAAAACTATGGAAAATCACCATTTATAATAGGTAAATCAACTATAAATGGCCATTTTCAATAGCTTTTTGTATGTTTACCAGAGGGTAATCACCATTTTCAATAGCTATGTTAAATTACCAGAGGGTTATATATAGTACCTTCTCAGAAAGTGGTTCCAACTAACCAACCATACGGACTGGTTTATCATGGTAGTTTTTGATGGAACAATTTTTTTGGCCACCAATAATCAACAATCAACCATATATCTGGGTAAATTTAATCACGACCGAACCCTGTTCTCCCGAAGCCTGGTTTATCATGGTTTATTTTAGGGAAACCATCCCCTTCTATGGCCGAACTATTCAGGTTAGTGAAATATTATAATTTGCCCAGATTGATGATGGTTCAACCCATCAGTTGGAAAAACATCAGTGGATGGGTTGAAAACAAAAAAACACCAGTTGTTCATTGCGTTTTTTTTTCAAAATATTTTTGGATGGGTTGAAACCACCAGTTGGAACTTTTGCTGCTTCAGCTTGGGAATTGCCAATTTGCCAACAAATCTGAAGCCATTTGCCAAGATTACCTGATCATTTCATACTTTTATAAAGCCATTTTTTGGGGTCAAGGACAATACTATGACGATAGTCTATGTTCATTATTAGTATATTGTCATTATTAGTGTATGGTTATGGCTCGTAACTTATATACTTTAATAGTATGTTGATCAATGTTGGTCTATCTTAGTCTTGTCATTTGAATCGGGGTACCGATTCCTAGATTTTCGTGGATGAATTTTCATATTTGCTGCTTACACAACATTTTTGGCCACATTCTTTCTTGTTCCCATCTTTTCTGGTCATCACATGTACCTATGTACTCAATATATCTCGATATTGGGTAATACATGTTTAACTGGGGACAACCAATTGATACAAAACAGTGATTTCAATATATTCCTAACAAGGATGTTCCTAAGATTACATTCTAAGACTCATATTTATCCAACAGTTTCATTCACTGTAGTGAACTCATACTAATAGTGTACAGTTTCATATTATATCACTAAATACTAGAAAGATAACCTTCTGAACTCATATCTTCACTGTTTCAGACATTCCCTACTTCTGGATTTGTTTATATAAAAAAAAATAAGAGCCTTAACGTGCATTCACTAACAGATAATTCATACCCTCTGGTTATATAACATAGCCATGGAAAATTGCCCATTTATAGAGGTTTACCTATTAAAAATTGTGATTTTCCATGGCAAACTGTTAGTCATAACCAGATGGTACATGTTACTTAACAGTTCACTGTTAGTTCACTGTTACTTTCACATTTTCATCCACGAATCGGCTTTGCAGGAGTTGAAAGATCCCAATGAAGAATTCATCACGGTGTGCCCCACGTGTTTGCAAGGCGCGTTGCGTCGCGTTTTTTTAATCCGAAGTGCTTTGATGGAAAATTCAGAGATCCTTCACAGATATGCCATTTTCTTTTTTTACCATCTTTTAAAAAAAGGTCGTGATACAGGAAACATTTAGATATTCTATATCATATTGATATCCTAGGGTACACGTTTACGTAGATGTGGAACACCCATGCGGAAACCCTAGGAAAATTATCTAGAAATGGTTGATTTTCCACATCTATGTTAATTTACCCTAAGGTACCCATATATAGCCCTTATGAAACTAAAGCATTTGTTTTTTTTGGAAAATCCACCATAGATTGAAAAACATCTATAAATGGAGGCTTTATTGGAAATTCATCTATAAATGGCAGGACACCCCATATGACAAACCATTTAGTGTTAGTACAGCAATAATAAACCGTCCATATGTTGATAGTTTATAGCATCCATTTCTGGTGATTTTTGGGGCCGTTTACTATTGCTTTACCAACATTGTGTGTATATGTGTATACCTATGAAACTAAGGGCTATTCCAAACATATACAGTACATATGAGGTATGTATAAGTGGATTCAAAGAGGATTGATATGGTTAAACTGCCAGTCTGTGATCACGCAAATCATAGCGACCTCACTGAGCTCACCGTGAATGATGATTCGGATTTTAGGAATCCAGTTTCGTACTTTTATAAATTTATGAAATGTCGCAATTTGTGAAATGATGAACTACCAAAATTGATCTTGTTCAGTTTTCTCCATTCCCGCAATTGGTGAAGACAATTCAGCCTGATTGATGGCCATGGTTAGTATACACGCCTGAAAAAGAACCATGACCAATCTTGGACTGCGTGCAACAAAAGCAACGAGTTCGTACATATCGCTGGGTGGTTTGGAACATTTTTTATTTTCCATTATATATTATATATGGGATAATCCTTCCCATTGACTAATATTTTTCAAGATGGTTGAAACCACCAACCAGTGTCAAGTTGTGTTGAATGAGCCTTCAACAAGTCTTACCCCAGATGATTGATTCCCCATATTTCCTTTCTGAAAATATCTTTTCTGGTTGGTGGTTTGGAACATGAATTTTATGACTTTCCATGGGAATGTCATAATCCCAACTGACTTTCAGTCCATCATTTTTCAGCGGGGTAGGTCAACCACCAACCAGCTATATAAGCAACTATGATAATCAATGGGATTTTGCACCATATTAAACTATACAATCACCATATATTTCGGGTAGGTCAACCACCAACCAGTTTTTGATGCTTAAGAATCTCAGATGAACCAAGCACCACGGAACTTTTTTTTGGGGTTTTCTTTTAGGTCCAGTGATTCGCTTCGCGCTTCGCTTCGCCAGGCATCATGAAAGAGGATGATGATCAGTGTGACCATATGGCCTGGCTCTTGGAAGGGTCACGGTCAAAGCCTCCAAGGGTCCCAGGATGTCCCAGGGATAAAAGTGGCACTTGGACCTACAGTTTATTGGTCCGATATGAGATTTCTGAGTGTTAGCTGGGAATATCATGGGGATAATTAAACCTTTATTAAACCAATCAAGCATCCGATCATCCCCCTAAATGGAGTCTGGAGGTTAGCTGGGAAAATCATGGAAAATTGGCGTTTTTCAATGGCCACGTTTGATTTCCAGAAGGTAAACCAATCAATCCAATTTGAGGGATAATTTGAACCAATACCCCAGATACCACATGTTGGGAGCTTGAGCATCCATTTGCCTTGGCTATTTTGCAGTGAAAAGAGGAGATTTTAGGGTTTTTGTTTCTAGCCAAATGATGCAGACTTGGTCTTGCAATCAACTTAGTACTGAATGACTGTGGTCTATAATCTTATGTCTGACTAGGATCTTATGATTTTGCAGGGGAAATATAACATCGCCGTACCATTTTGATTCCTCCAGAAATGTTGAGGCAACGAGGTCTTTCTTCACTTTGCACCTATAGGATCCTATAGGCCAATAGATGCCTTTGTCCATTGCTTGGTAGATTCACTGAACAACCATTCTATGGCAGCCACAAAATCGATGGAACACTTGGAAACCTAAGAGAGTTCGCATCCTCGGGCCACATGTTTCTATCTTCTGGGGGAACCCAACGACAGAATTGGATGACACAGGATGGGGCCCCGGTTCGAAATCGCGTTCAGTTGCCGAACACAAAAGTGGCTGAATTCTATGGTTTATGGTAGATATAGTGAATGGTTTATGGTTTATAACTATATATAGTGAATGGGGTTTATAAACCAACTTATAACTATGGCTGAATTCTATGATTTATGTTAGATATAACTATATATAGTGAATGGGGTTTATAAACCAACTTATAACTTCGGGGCAGCATCATGTATCATGTTTACCTTAACAGATCCCAATCCTCGACTTGCTGCTAATTGTGAATTTAAATAAACACTGCTATTGTAAAAGCGTCAACTAGACTTGGATCTAGAATCACTGGAAAGTGCATTGGAAAGTGACCATTTATGAGTAGGATCCCTGCGGGTATTTATGGCACCTTACGGATTTGTTACGATGAAGTGCCTTTTTTGTTTCTGGGAATTGCAAAGTGACACAAACAAGTTGACTACTAGGTGTAAGCAGCCTGAAGCAATAGGCATCTATGGCGTTCCAGGTAGTAATTGGCTAAGAACCATATAATACCCCCTTACTATCCCTTACTTGATATGAAATATGCGAGCAAAACTGGTTGGTGGTTTCAAACATTTTTTATTTTCCATAATATATTGGACAATCCTTCCCATTGACTTTCATATTTTTCAAGATGGTGAAAACCACCAACCAGAAAAGATACCCTCTGGTAAACTAACATAACTATGGAAAATCACCATTTTTAATGGGAAAACTCACTATACATGACCATTTTCAATAGCTATGTTAAATTACCAGAGGGTAGGTGGACTATGTGAAAACCACGTGAAAACCACGTGAAAACCACCTCCTGGGTCCCACGCCGAGACTTGCTTCAACTGCGGCCACGAGTTCTGTTTCGCATGTCATGCTGATCGCACCGCCATCAAAGCGCATGGTACCTTGGACTGCCGATACAATGGATACCCAATCACTTAATGGGATTTAATCGGATTTTATGGTGGCTTAATAGGAATTATATAATAGGATCTAATAATGGGATTTACTGGGAGATACCCTCTGGTAAACTAACATAGCTATGGAACATCACCATTTTAAATGGGTAAATCAACTATAAATCACCATGTTCAATAGCAAACTGTGAAATTACCAGAGGGTAACTACTACCAAAGATACCAAAGCTGAAGATTTATATGGGTGTATGTGGTTTAAACATGCAGCCATGGTAAACGTGGCAAGCTGGAAAATCCACTATTCATAGAGGATGTTCCATTATTTTTCCATTGAAACCTTGATTTCATCAGGGATTTTCCAGCAATGTGATAAACTGGCCGTGATCCATTTGGGTGTGTCCGAACATGTTTTTTCCTCCAAACAGTGTGTCCACACTGAGGGGTTCTACGGTAGGAGTAAAGGCCGGTGCTTGATCAGGGTGCCCACTCTGGTCTGCAGCCTTTTACCTGTAAATTTCCGTATAAAGTGGCTCTTGTGAAATGTGGAAGTGCATTTCGACTGCGCAGGATCGCACAAAGTGTGGTCCTAGGTCTTGGGATCGGTCCTCCTCCTCAACATCATCATCTTCCTCCCCCTTCACATCATCATCCTCAACATCATCATCCTCCACCTCATCTTTTGCAACATCCTCCTCCTCCACCTCACCTTCCACAAAGTTATCGTCCTTTTCATCATCATCTTCAACATCATCATCCTCAACATCATCGCCCGCATCATCATTATAACCATCATCATCATCATCATCATCATCACCATCATCATCATCGTCCACATCATCATCATCATCATCATCATCATCACCATCATCATCATCATCACCATCATGATAATCCTCATCCTCATCCTCATCCTCATTCTCATCCTCATCCTCATCCTCATCCGTCTCAGCAGCATCATCCTCCACCTTATCATCCTCCATTTCCTCTTCCGCATTGTCATTCTCTTTCTCATCCTCCTCAACATCATCATCCTCAACATCATCATTTTCAACACCTCATAGCATCCTCAACATCATGATCCTCAACATCATCGTCCGCAACATCATCATCCTCTACACCATTGTGCCACATCCTCATCCTCATCCTCATCACCATCATCATCATCATCATCATCATCAGCATCACCATCACCAACAACATTGTCATACATTATCCTCCCAACCCCCACACTGTTTGGGGCCTCTTGCCGGGATAAGTCTTACATGACCATTTTAATAGGGATAATTTAGTGATGATTACTTTTGACAACTATTGGTTATCCAACATATGGAAGCAGATGTACAATTTGAATGATTTGAATTCAGCCAGCAGCAAGGGGAATAAATAGTTCATGTATGATAGCAAAGGTATGTTATTTCACCAACACAGGAGATGTTTTGTGCAATCTATGAGCATCTGAGTAAGTGATAGCCACCTCACCTTGAATAATTCTGAATCGTGGACGTCATCTCAACGGCTTATTTCGTTCAATAAACATACTGTGGATGGTTTCGAAATCCTGCACCAATTGATAGGTGGTAAACATCCTATTATTTTTAGGGTTTCAACTATCCTCTTGGTGGTGCAGGATTTATTCCATCCACAGTGTGATTTGGTGGGTTTCAGATTAGGTTTTATGAATGTTCCACCCTACATTGACGATGTTTCCAGATGAAGCCTCCAAACAGGAAATCACTATCATCAGCCGACCTGCCGATATCATTTCCTCTATGTACCCTGGCGAGAAGCAATCGGGAAATTTGACGCCCAGGGCGTCCAGGGCAATGTGGGATCCACAGCATGAACCATCCAATTCACCATGACTTGGGGTCATTTTACATCCAATCATAGGTCTGGGTAAATTTCATCACGACCGAACCCTGTTCTCCCTCACTGGAAATCATGGTTAGTAAGGAAAATCATCCCCAAATGGCCGAACTATTCAGGTTAGTGAAATATTATAATTTACCCAGATAGGTGTTTTTTCCCCATAATGAACCCCAATCGGGGATGATTTTTTTCTCTAAGGATTGAGGCTTAGATTTCGTGGTTTCAATGTTTTGAGTCTCGATGCGAAAAATCCTGGTGTGTCAAATTACAGGGAGGCTACAAGTTTGTGCCCGCCCAGCAACAAGTTTATTTATGAATTATATCTATATATATATAAATATATATATATGTATATGTGTATAATACATACATATATAGACCATATTATATATATATATAGATAACCAGGAACCATTCAGAATTCACCTAGTGAAATAAACCAACTTAGTGTTCTCGTGTTTACGGGGTTCTCACCTTGGTGACACGTCTATCATAGACCGTTGGAAACCTGGAGCAGCCTATTATGCGGTGCATCCCGCACTCGTTGTTTTCTGGGGAAGCCAAACAAAAATCAGGTTGCATAGTCAGTAATACCCAAAAAAGATAGAAACAAAAATTATCAACAATTAAATGGGATTTTACTTTTTCTGTCCTTTTGATGGTTACTATAGAAACCAATAGATAGACAGATAGACATACAGTAGATTCTCAAACAATAGGTTGGCCCTTAGGTTTGGTAGATAAATTGTCTATTTTTTATGGTTTGTTTCATGTTTACATAGAACAAAGATGAACAAAGTAGATAGGTTCTCAAACATAGGTTGACCCCGAAATTTTTTTTCCATCTTCAAAAAGACTATGATAACTCGACTGCGAGAGTATTGTATGATGGAATTAGTTTGGTTTTGTCCTAAAATATGGTACCCCAAAATGTGAGAAAACAATGATAGATGATCATCATGTCCGTATTTAGAAGTAATGATTCAGAATGGTATTCAGCAAACTTGGAGTCTATCTCTATGACCATCCGTCCGGCAGTCGACCGGTTCGCTGATAAACTGATATCAAATCCGTTGTCAAATCCCGCATGATGAGAATGAAAAGGACATATCATGGAAACGTCAAGACGGATCACAATCATCTGTAGTTGTTTAAAAAAAACGACTTAAAAAACTTCAACATCTTCAACATCAGCCCTTAAAACCGTGCATTCTGCGGTTTTCACAACCTCAGAACCTCACATTTCAAAACGCGTCCCGCCTCGCCGTGTCCGAGTTTGGCCGTGACAGCTATAAACCCGACGAATGTCGTCAGTGTCAGCAGATGGGGCATTTGTGCGTTCGTCCGTTGGGACAAGCGGTCTGGGATGAGTATGGCCTCTTGGCAGCGGAGTCTGCGTTCAAAAAAAAACACGCTTTCTATGGATTCCTGGGTTTGTTTAGTCGAATAATTTGGCTGATTTTCCGTAAAATCAAGTAAAATCCACTATGTCTGGGGAATCAATGAAGTGACGATTTTTTGGGGACGGGACCCATTAAGCAAATCCAAGTATTTGATGCGATACCTAGGGATAGTTTATGGAAAATGTTCTGAACATGGACCATGTGGAGATCGGCGAAAACTGCCGACAAACCGTTGGGCTTGAAGTGGGAAACACTTCGAAATTCAAGGGGTTGTCAAGGTAGGGACCCCTAGTTGAAACTTCGTTTATAAACCCATTTGGTGGTTTCCTAAAATGGAGGCACCCCCAAATGGATTGTTTATATTGGAAAATCCTCTTAAACTAGATGATTTGGGGTACCCCCATGACTTAGGAAACATCCATTTAGCTATAGTTATATATAAGTCCAATAAATCCCAGAAATCCTAAAGACCAACTTACCCATCTGGAGACTGCTGAATTGGTCAATGCGCGCAGTATACATTTCCAGTTTCGGTTGGCTATAGCCGTACCACTTCAATGTTTAAATGCACTGCTTGCATGTATTGCTCCTGCATCCTCACTTCTATGTCCAGAGAAAGTTAGTGAATTATCATAGCCCCAAACTAACATGAACCCAGATTATTCTAAGTACCAGTATATAAAATAATGTTTGACAGGATCTACCTGAGGTAAACTAATGTAGGTGTGGAAAATGCATGCTTTCCCTCGGGCATGATCTACAATGGGTGGATTGTCTATATCAAAGTTAGTTTACCGGATGGGTATGTTAGTTGCCTGGATTTGCTAAAGATGTATTAATAATATGCTTATTTTAACATGGGGTCTCTCCCGCATTTGAAATTGGAGGGAAACACTGGGAATATATGTTGATGTTTTTTTTTGGCTCCCAGATCAGCAACTCCAAGTACTGCAAATTCCTATTGAATCCCATCATATATGATGTATATACAATATATATATATATACGTATTACATACACAATACACATATACATATTTAACATCTGTGTATATATATATATATGCATAATATAATATATATATATATATAATAAGTGTAATATAAAAAAATAATAATAATATATATATTATAATATAATATATATAATATATATAATATATATAATATAATTTGAAATAATATAATATATAATTTAATACACTATATATAATATAATATAATGTAATATGATTTGATATGATATAATATAATATATAATACAATATATATTTTAATATCATATAACATATTGATATATAATATAATATCATATATAATATAATATAATATAATATAATATAATATAATATAATATGATATGATATAATATAATATATATTTTAATATATATATATATAATCATATTTTAATATAATATAATATAATTCATCATCATATCATATAATATAATATAATGTAATATATATATATATATATATTAATTATTATCATAATATATATATTATTCTTTATATATATTATATTATTTATATATTATATTATATTTATATTGTTTAATATAATATATATAATATAGTAATAATCATCATAACACTATATAATAAGAATAGTAATAGTAATACGGATTTCTGTAAGAATGTGGTATGCTTCCATATGGGATAGCCCTCAGGAAGGCTGATCGCGGATGGAAAGACCGATGAGCGACGGATCTACAAGGCTTGTTGAAAAATCACGGAAGAGATGGAGTTTTCACCAGCAAAAATGGCATCTAACATCATTTGACAATCAAACATGTGGATTTAATATTAACCACCACAAATGGTGGTACTACAGTGATATAATGAGATATACTTGGGATTATCTGGGTCCACAAACCCATTACTTGGGGGTACATCCAGGTTGGTAAGCGAGTTTTTTAGGTCAAACGTGGCTGGCCTGACAGTTCCCGAACTTCACTGAGGTTTACAGCTGGGGAAAATTCATCTATATTATTGGGGGGATTTTGACATTGCGATCTTTGATTACCAGAGGGCAAATCCATTCATATCCCAGTATCATCCCATTATTCTCCGTATTGCCCCATATACCCTCTGGTAAACTAACATAACTATGGAAAATCAATCACCATTTTTCAGTTCGGTAAATCAACTACTTCAATGGGCCATTTTTCCAGTTCGCAAAGTGCAACTTAAATTACCAGAGGGTATACTAGCATCAAACTACTGATGTGGAAGATCCTTAGTTCCGGTACAGTTATGGCCATATATCAGTTATAAGTACTTATAACCCCATTTATAGAATGTATAATCCCATTTATAACCAGTTATACTTGGTAAATGGCCATAACTGTATGATGTTGGTTCGCACCAGCTGGCCGACTGGGATGCACTGGCCGACTGGGATGCACAAGCCCCAACGTCATGGGTCCGATGTGAAAGTCATGGAGGTTTCCGATTCGTCATGGGGGTACCGCTAGTTATCATCCATTTTAATAGAGTTTTCCATGAAATAAACCATCCATTTGGGGGTATCCCCATTTATGGAAATCCCTAACCATCATTCCCTAACCATGGTGTCTTTGGTGTCTTTAGAAGGAATTCATAAGTCAAAAACCTTGGAGCCTCACCTTGGAGCCGTGAAACCTCTTAGCGAGGGGCCAAAGCATCCCAGGTTTGCACATTGTTTGCACATTGTTGGGGAACGAAGCGGCGAATGACAACAATAATCACGCAAATGCCAAACGGATAATATAGATGCCATGGATAATGATATCCTAATGTGGAATCTCTCAGGTACACGTGATCAAGTATTCCATATATTATATATTCAGAACCCTACATGCCAAAGATGAATTGATTCCAATAGACTCGCTTTACGTTGGATGTATCTTGTATACTGTGGCAAACCAAAATCATTGAGACACTATACACCATACATCATTTTAGTGCATATTGTTCTGTTGGTTAAACTTCATTTTTTTGGGGGAAATTGTATGTTAGTCGGTTTATTTATTTATATTGTTTTTTCCACCGTGTTACAAACCAACCGGGTTTCCTTGACCCACCTTGCATGTTTTCTTAAGAAGACGTCGGAACATGGCGCCAGGAATACGGTCATGATGTTCAATGGTGAGTCAGGGACGTACTTTCGACAGCAGCAGTTGACGCGACTGAGGCCCAAAGGAAAGGCCGGGACCCCAAAAAAGAATTATCATAGGCGGATACCAATAGTTGCATCTTTCGTAACACTAGTAATAAAATAACATAGAAATAACATCAATAAATGCGGCAAAATTTTGTAAGTGATCTATGTTGTATCATGATACCATCCACGGGGCATTCCATATAATAGTGTGATTAGTTTCATAGTATGAATAGTGAAGAAACAGCTTTCCAAAACTAGATCTGTTCCCAGGCAGTTGGGGAATTCTTTGGGGTCCCCAAGTTCAAGTTTTAGGTTTGCGTGTGAAACACGCCTTTGAATTCATGGAATAGGCAGCTGCATTCTGAATGCTCCTGGATTTTGAAAAACCACCGCGGTACAGCCTTGATAGGTTTTTTCTATGGCATGAGTGTTTATCTGGTTGGTGGTTTGGAACATGTTTTATTTTTCCATATATTGGGAATAATAATTTATAATCCCAACTGACGAACTCATATTTTTCAGAGGGGTAGGTCAACCTTTAACCAGAATTATATAGAATTAATATGGATGATTTTCCCATTAAAACATCTCAAAGCCTCCATATATTGCAGTTATGGCCATTTACCAAGTATAACTGGTTATAAATGGGATTATACATTCTATAAATGGGGTTGTAAGTACTTATAACTGATAAATGGCCACAAACTGTGGGAATGTCATCATCCCAACTGACTAACCACCAAGCAGTTGGAATGTTTTGGAGCTGGTTACATCTACCATCAGGATCCAAAAACATGTTGGTATGTCGACGTGAAACCGTTATGGCTGGATGTCAATTTATGTTGTGGCTTTGAGATGAAAATTCTGGTTGGTGGTGACTGGAACATGAATGGAATTTTGAATGACTTTCCATATTAATTGGGAATGTCATCATCCCAACTGACGAACTCATATTTTTCAGAGGGGTTGAAACTACCAACCAGCATTCAATCAAAGAGCATTTGAACACACAAACATTGATTGTATAATGATTGCTAGATAATGTTCATTATTCAATGTTTGTGTTGTTGCTAGATTGCATTTGAAGAATTATCTAGCAAAAACGGCAATGTCCAGTTGATCAGGGTTCATGAGTCTGCAGCTTGTGCTTGCCATATGATGGAAAATTGTTTGGCGGAATTCAGCTTAGCAGTGCCAAAACCATAAAATTATTGCCCTCCAATATGGGAACCACAATGATTTTCCAAAACTTTGGGGATCATTTTTCTGTGTATTCAACATCCCTTGGTGAACTGATTTACTGGAGGAAAACGGTTATTGTAGGTGGACATTAGGTGTCTTGGGGATTAGCGGAGGGGTAAGAATTGGAATCATGACGCTTACATGTCAAGAAAAAAATGAATCCCAAAAAAAAAGTTGGAAGATACTGTAAGTTTCTTGTTGGAAATGGAAACAATCAACATTAACACTCCATGTTTTGTTTTTTTGGGTATTGTATGATGAAGTGTTTTTACCGGGGTGGTGATGAAGGCGTGATTCGCAGCTTGTGACACTGTTCTCATCCTGCTCTTAATCAACCAGTCTTCATGTGTTCATTGATTACCCTCCAGTAAATTAACATAGACCCTGGCAGTCATCGGGGTTGGAAGATTAGTTTCAACTAAAAGTTGGTGATTTTCAGGGTCGAACTGTTAATTTACCAGGAATAAATTCCCATGAAAGATCCCATCAGATCCCATTAAGTCACCATAAACTCCCATTGAATCCCATTAAGTACCCCCATGTTTTAATGATTAATCATGGGAAAATAAGGTTATTAATCAATGGGATTTTTATGGGAATAATGGGATTAAGTACTATTCCCTTATTGAATCCCATTAAGTACCCAAATCTACCTTTAAGGGGTCCTTGGGAATGTCATGGGAATAGTTTGGGTTTTTGCTGTGGGTTTTAGCCGAAATTCACCAAGGTCTAGGCGTCACAAAGGGGTTCTTGACACTGCGAAAACAAAAATGGAACGACGTGGTAAAGCCACAAAGGATCATATACTCAAGTGCTTGCTGGATGTTTGTGCATGACATCAGTTGGTGGTTTGTTGAGAGTCAGATCCAGAAGAATCTTTTGTTCACTCATCAAATCTTTTCTGGTTGGTGGTTTCAAACATTTGTTATGTTCCATAACAATCCATAATATATGGGATAATCCTTCCCAACTGACTAATATTTTTCAAGATGGTTAAAACCACCAACCAGCTTGGGTTCACTCATCAACTCTTTTGTTCAATGACGCTGCTGACGGCTTCAAGCAACGCCCCCCACTCTTCTTGGCAGCAAATCAGCCTCAAGAGGGTCTCACCTGCGATGGGTGAAGTTCAAAAGATACTATGGTATACTATGTCTGGTTGGCGGTTTGGAACATGAATTTTATTTTTTCTCTATGTATATATATATATATATATGTAATATAATATATATATATATTATATAATATATATATATTATAATATATATATAATATGTAATATAATATATATATATATATATTGGGAATGTCATCATCCCAACTGACGTTCATATTTTTCAGAGGAGTAGGTCAACCACCAACCAGATGTTTTTTTTGTTCTGTATATTGTCTTCTCACATTATTAGTAATTTTAGTAGTAATATTAGTAGTAATCTTGGATGTAAACTCATTTAGATTGGACCATGCTTCTAGCTTTTCTGTAAATAAAGACATGGTATTTCATTTCATGGCTCATTGTGACAATTCGTCACAGAGAACACCCAGCTGGCCGAATTCAATTGACACGCCGCGGTCCACCCGGGATCGTATGATTTGTTGCGCTTCACGGCGTTCATTTTTATCGTGGGGATTCTGAACAGAATCTTGGGGTTTGGCGACGACTCTCATCGGCGTTCAGAAAAACATGACCCGGCCTGGTTATGACTAACATAGCCATGGTATAGATGGCCCATAGAAATAGATGGTTTTACCGTTCTAAAAAATGGTGATTTTCCATGGCTATGTTAAATAACCAGATGGTATAATCTCATGGATAATTTGAATTTTGTGTATGGCTTTAAGTGAGGATTTCGATTAACCACAACACTAATTTTTGATGACTCTTCGACTGAGTTTCTGGTCGGGTCCCGGGCACCTTATAGGAATGCCTTGCCCATTCTGGGAATGGATAGCTTCCCAAGGGTACATTCCAACAGCTTGCCAACGGTTGTGAACATAACTCCCATAGCTAGGATCTATGGTTAAATTAACCAACTTACATCAATGGGAGGCCCGGGGGCACCAGCTTCCAACGGGTGAACATTGCATAACATTTGATGAGAGAATCAATGGTGTTAACATTCGGCATCCAACATTCCATAGCATTCCATGAAAGCCAGCCTCAGAGAATGATCCCCATGGTCTTATGATGTCAGATTGACTGATGGGGTCGCGTGACACTGGCGCAACGCAGCTGCCATCAAAAAATTCATCCGCATTGCGGCGGTGTCCACCAACAATGAGTTTCAGCATGGTTTAGCTAACCTTTGGTAAGAAAAACACCATGGTTTTGCAACATACCCACCAAAAAAAGACATACATCAGCAACAAAACACTGGAGGCATTTCATGGGATTTCAGACGAAAGGGTCCCTCTATAGAAAGTACGAAGTTCACCAGTTTTTTGCGATGGAAAGCAACCATAACCAGCAAAAGACGACCAATTTTTGTGGACTGTCAAAGAGAAACCATGTTTAATCCAACAAAAAATTGGGAATCGAGGTCAAAAACTGACCAGTTGTTTGTTTAAAGGGCATCTAAAAGAAGGGCTTCATGTTGTGGCACAAGGTCTAAATAGAGGTCCCTTGCGCTTAAAGACATTAGACCCAAAAAAAACAATGATGATACATGATTATACAGGATTTAGGGTAATCATTCCAAATATGGCTCGTACTGTGGAAATTCTCAAACATCATTTGCAATGAACAACGAAAGAGCGATTGATCATTGTATGACTGATATGAGGATACGTAGGTAGCTATTTCACACACTTAGGATATGCATATTATGTTATATTATGTTTATATATATATAGTTCAACATCTATGCTATTTATTAGGTGTTTTCAATTTGAGACGCAAATCACCAATTCCTATTTAGCGCCATACAACCATATACGCCAACACCATGATTCATCACATTTCGAAGGTCAATGTTCCCCGATGGTTAGTTCGGAATCGCTAAGTTGATGAATATTCCGGCTATGTTCGTTGGTTTTTGTTAGATGTATCAAAGAAAAAATAAACAAAACCATAGATAGGCTCCCAAAGGATAGCTAAGTTGGTGAAAAAAAAACAGGTCAAGTATGGAACTAAGGATGTGCGTGGTAAATATATCGAACTAGTTTATGGTGTAAACCAACAAACATACCTGGGAAGCACCACAGTTTGGAGTTTAATGGGGTTTTATGTTGGAATGTCTCCCAAAGAATATCGCCGGTATCCATATCAACATAGAATATCCGATTAGCTGGTGAGGTCAGCAAAAAAAACATCAACATAGCGGAAAAAGCAACTACTAAAAGCACCCATCCAGCTATTTTTCCATTTTCCTCCCGCAACGTCTCGATGTTTTGTGATTATCCTCCAGTAAATTAGCATTCCAACTATACTAAAGCTTGTTTACTAAACATATTCCAATTGACCAAAGATTGAATCCATCATTTGACCACGACCTGACCCGGTCGCACCGTTTCGCCTGCACGGCCGCCTTTTTGAAACGGCCGCCCAGACGGTGCCGGCGTTGAAAGTGCTCTACCACTACTGCATCGTGCGACACCCAGGGGACCACCCCAGTTTTTCTGTGAAAAAAAGGACGTCATGAAATCATCCCATTCAAGTTTGAATCTATCCCCTCAACATACCCGTTATCAACCAATTACATACATATTATATATATATATATTATATATATATCCCTGATTTTCGGTTAATCCCATGTCACTTGAACCTAGCACAAAAGATGCTTATGATGTTTACGTATCAAGATGGGGCCCTTGAACAATGGCGAAGTTGCTTCATTCAGAACTCGTTTAACGATGGCTTTTTGGAAGAGAATCTGGCTAGAAACGATGGGGTGAAACTGAAGCATTTTTAAAATAACGAGCAGAGCACCACCTGGCCTATGGGTTATATCCTAGGTCAATCTTACATGGATACTTTAATCCTTTAGTCTTTTGGTATCAATGGGAATATCTACTAACCAGCAAAGAATTTATTTTTTTACAGGGTATCTAAGATTGGCAATGTATCCAATGTTATAGGTTGATAATCATACTTATGCCAATAAGGCCAGCTGCAACTTCCAAGGCACACTGATCTGGAGATGTTTTTTCACCACGCTTGAACTTCAACTATCAATGATAGTTGAGTGAAGTAAGTCTAAGATAGTCTAAGTGGAACCAGGATTCGAATCATCCCAAACATGGCCATTTCCGGTTTAGGACATCTTGATCTTTTCGAATGTTGACCAATTTAAGCGACGAAACCCAAGATGTGGGATTTGACCTTTTTCGATCACGACGTGGGATGAGCAACAAAAAACCCGACCAGTGGAGCAGGGCATTTTTCTGGCTACGACCCGAATGTGTTGATCAGTGGGGGGTAGATTCTCCGATCACTGGATCTTAGGTAACCACAAGCTGAGTTAAACCTTAAACCCAAATAGAATGTGAATCTCAGTGGCTTTTTTATCCAAATCTCAGTAAACTCAGTAAACCCCAAGAATGTTTCTCCAACTGGATTTGGGTTGTGGTTTAACTCAGCTCCTAGGTAGTATGATCACCTATACAGGGACTATAAAATTGGTTCATCATGTCACCTCTCTATCCTACCCCCCAAAACGTATAGTGTCGGGATGGCCTGTGGATGGTGATTCTCCATTCCCCCATGGAAAACCCAGATTTCAATTGATTTCCTTAGTAATGATATACATCCCCATATTATATCCCATTAAAGTAACATTTATTGATCCAACATTTTTTCTTGATTTGGTTACCCTCTGGTGAACTAACAGTTTGCTATGGACAATCACCATCTTTAAGTTCGGTAAATCAACGAACTAAATGGGTCATGTTCCAGTTCGTTATGTAAGAAATTTCCAGATGGTAAATCCCCACGGCACAGATTGTTGGCTTGATCTTCGACATGAACTTCTTTCTGGTCTCTGATGCTTGGCAAACACAACCATCGAAGCAGCCGACTTTCGGTAGCGGTAAGGTACTTGTTGCATTAATCATATGCCACATGGGTTGATATGCAATTTATGTGAATTATGTATGGTTGCATCAAGTTGTATAATGTTATATATATATACATGAGTCTATATTATAGTATATAGATATACATCCGTTACATGATATATATATATATATATACATATATATGAATATATATATATATGAATATATATATATATGTATATGTATATATGTATGTATATATATATACATACACATATTGTACCATATTAAATACGCATCAAATACACACTGAGATATGGAAATTTCGCTTCGGAGCCGAAGAACCCATCTCAGCCACATGATGGTTGCTTGAAAATTAGCTATTCGTCGGTGAATGGGGCATAAAACAGTTAATATAATATGTATATACATAACCATTATTTTCAGATATGGGGATATAGTTAACTTAGTTGATATATGATGGTTGATGATTATAGAACTATATTGAGGATAATAAAAAAACTATCCCCAAGAATCATCAATCGATTATGATTCTGATGAAGGTTGAACATATGATATGGATAAAAACAATCCCTAATATGGGATGATCAATGAAAAACGATCAGAATACTGCCACCAAGTCTATCCATGAACAGTATCAGATGATGATAATCCAAATCACATTTCTTGTTCCCATCTATTATAGTATTATGTGGATGATAGTCTACAATGTGAGACCCCCCAGTTATAAGTTGGTTTATAAGCCCCAGTAACTATAGTTATAAGTACCATAAACCATAGTTATTGGAGTTATAAACCAACTTAGCTACCTTGGGGGCCTCACATTGTATGGACAATCTCACCTATATACCCTCCAAATCTATGATATCATCATCATCATCATCATCACTTGGAATCTGCAGAATCCTGGAATGAAATTCAGCCAGTTTTTGTTTGGGGACGACATGACTCGGGATGAAACAAACACTGCTCAGATGCGATGATTTTATACTGGAACTGCGATCATTACCCCGTTTTTTTTTGGGGGATCCATTGAGTTCCTGCAATTTACAATCCATTCCCCCCAAAAATGGTTAAACTATGGTTAATAATGGTTAATAATTGGAATAACCATATATCTGCTTGGTGCTGACTGGAACCATGGATTTTTATGACTTCAAGAGTTGGGATGATGATCCAATCTGACTTTCACTCCATCATTTTTCGAGGGGATTGAAACATGTTGAAACCACCAATTAGGTTAGGCTTAGGGGATGAAATCACTAATCGGGAACGTGCATGACGCTGCGGAAAATGTCTGGGATGGGATGGTTTACCCTCTGGTAAACGTTTACAAAAAACTATGGAAAGATCCACTGTTTCTATGAGGTTTTTAACGGGAAAATGGGTTTAATATAATGGCAAACCATAGAAACCATAGGAAATGGGTTTTTACCTCCGGGCAATCCTAACATCACTATGGAAAGATCCACTGTTTCATAGCTGGGTAAATCCACTCTTTTGACTGGGCCATTTTCAATAGCTTAATTTGTATGTTTACCAGAGGGTAGACGGATACATCTGTCTCTGTGACCAAAGAAATCGCCTGAACCAATGGTTGTTACTACTCCCATAGCGTGCTAAGTTTGAAACGGACTTACGACCGTCGTGAAGTCCATAATGAAAGGATTCTTGTCATTCGATATAATAAGAGAGTAGCAATGTGAGAGTGGGATCCAAAGCTTGTTTGGTGATGTTTTTCAGTTTTTGTATGTTTTTGTGATATATTTGACAATTGCACTTTCAAAATCAGCTTTTGATCCATACTCAAAAGCCAGGAAAACCAGGGCCTGTTTCTACCCCATTGTTGTTGGGTATAAGTAGAATTACAAATGAAGTCAGGATGCTTATGCAGTTCCGCATCTTTTTGATGGTCGCGTTCTAGTTTGCCACTAGCTGAATTCGTAAGTTTGGCTGCAAACTGTTCTCGTTGGACCAGTGGCTCCCCATACGCAGAGCCACGACCCGAACCAAGGAGATTTATGGGTTCAAACCTTAGTGTCGGCAAGCCATAGAATGGGTGACGACAAGATCAGTGCCAGCTATAAAAAACAGGGAGATCTGCTGGAATATGTTATGCGTGTATACATACATATATATATATAAATTATATAATTATAATTATATATGTTATATGTATATATACATGTATTATAATATTATATAGCCAACGATACTCACAAGTTGGATTGGACCAACCATATCGGGGAATAGTGACCATTTTTTTCAAATTGTGAGGATTCCAATTATGAGACGGAGGACCATAGGGGGCATATACCGTGCTTTTTTAGAGCATGGCACAGATTAGAGCAGTGTCAAAACACCTGTCTTTGAACGGGCATAAAAAAGGTTCCACCACTTTCACCACCCTTGAAAACCAAGATGGATGGGACTCTTCAAAATTGCAGTTTCAAAAATAAAAAAACTTCATGAATTCGTTGAGACATTTCAAGATGCTGTTTTATTGTAAGAAAGGGAACATTTCTCAAATACCATCATGAATGTCATCGCAAGACGAATCATAAATTGGTTTTGTTTATGATGTGAAAGAACTTGAGGCCACCAAAATGAATTGGTCACAGCCACAGCCGACTCCAAGGTTGATTGTGAGACTGCCATATGAATTTCTGTCTGGACCTCAATCACCTGGCACTGGCTGAATGAACATGTGATCAGGTGAACATTTTTTTCGGTTTGCTGCAGCAAGCATGTCCGTTGGTGCTTAACTAATGTATGTATGTATGTATATATATATGTTGGTCCTTACTACATATGTATATATATATATATATATATATATTCATTGTGATCATTCACCAATATCTTGAAAATAATTGTTAATATCATGATCATGATTATACATGTATTCCATTTATCCAACCACAATCAATTTATATCCAGCATTTTTCTCCACTGACGTTTCCAGCATTTCTTGTCGCGTTTCGGTGGCGCCAGGCTGCGTCCTTGGTTGATGATTCAGGCTAGCGGAGAATGTGGATCCAAGGAGTCAAGAGATCAGGATGAACTATGGGAATATCTGAAAGGAACACCAGGACACGCCGCCGGAAATTCTTTCTGGAATATTGGAATACCTTTCTGGGAGATCGGAATATCTATGGAATAAATATCTATATGGAATATTAGGAAAAATTCAGTCCTATGTAAAAAAACAGAGGTTTTTGCATGGATTTAAAACAGAGGTTTTAAGGATCAGATCATCAGGGAAATCAGGACTATTTAACCGATGAATTCCGATGAATAATGGATTTGGGTATGTCTGACCATGGGGTATACACAAAGAAACCCATTTAAATGTATGTGAATGGGAGAATTATCATAAGTCTGATAAATCATCAAAATTTTGCGAATACCCCATACATGCCTTTTTTGTTCAGATCTTGTTTGCTTCGCTTCCCCCTTTCAATTTTAGATGATGCCCATGACCGGTGTGTTTCAAGGGGGGGTTGGAACCAGCAATCATCATCTAATATGGCCATGAACGAATCAATAACTACAGTAGTTGTATCAATTCTGGATGTTTTTTCATGCAGAGGATCGTTTTGCGAATATCCAGTGTCCTCGCAGTAAAAATGCAATGGTACACCCATCAGACATGTGTGTTTGTCCCAAAAAATGTAATTACCACCCAATTCCAGGGCATTGTCATCACGTTCAAGCATTAAATTGCCATATATTTAAGGTGAACCTTTTCTGTGGACAAATCCAGTTGCACAGTCAGAATATGCACCAGACATGTAGACGGGTAGACTTTCAACGGTGTTCATCAACGATGGCTTGAATATCCACTATATATATATATATATGTACATACATATTATGATTATATATACATATAATTATAATACATGTATCCATTTAGGCTACGTAATATTATATGTCGAACATGTTCCTACAGTGAAAACGACCAGATTTCAGACCCTGTGATTCAACAAAAACTCTGATTTCTAGATGATAGACCTTTGCAAACGGACATTTCCCTGTTAAAAAATGTTACAATATATAGTGACCCCCGAAAAAGATAGAACAGCAAGCACCTACTAGAACAGTGATAAATTACTTTTCGGCATCGATTTAGGGGTTACCATAGCCAATAAACACATGTCAATCTATATGAACTCTGGTTGATTTCCCCCAAAAGATGCGAGTTTCCTGCCACAGCCAGGTTGAATGCCTCCCCACAGTGTTGAACCTCCCAACCGATGGACACGTCTCTTGACGGATCATCAATGGATCATCAATGGCTGAAGCTGGAACTGGCTCAAAATTTGGTACATTGATTTGACTAATGGGATATATATATATATATAGATGAGTCATATAGTCCTCCATGAATATCCCATTGATGATATATATCGCAAAATATTGGATATTCATGGAGGACTAATGAGGGATATATATATATAGTTTATACATAGTTTTATATAGCTTTTTCTATCGCATTATTTTATAGTGCTTAAATAAAGTTTAATGGAGGGTTTCATGGCATGTGCTGCCGTGCTGCCCCAATGATGTTAGTCTCTTAGTTGGTTTACTGTATAAAGCCCATTAACGATAGATACACTCTGGTAAACTAAGATAACTATTGACATCACCATTTTTTACAGGTCAATCATCTATAAATGGGCCATCATTTTCCAGTTCGCAAACTGTTCGTTTACCAGAGGCTATCTAGTTGATAAACCCAATGGGAAGGGATTGAAACAACATATCATGGGATCGCCAGCGGGGCTGGGTCAGACATTTGCGATTGACTATGATGGTGATTTCAACTGGTGAAAAATGGGAATAATACCAGAGATACTAGTGGTTAACCATGGGTAAGAATGGTGAATAACGTTATAATGCGATGTTTGATGGATATCTTACTGTGGATGGTTGCGAAATCCTGTATCACCTAAAGGATGGTTGAAACCCCAACTAAATAATGGGATGGACCACCGTTTTCAACTGGCGCAGGATTTCGCAACCATCCACCGTATGATTCATTGATGAAGGAAGGTGGTAAAATCAGAATCAGAAGTACATAAATCATACCAGTTTGAACGATTTAGTGGTTTCTGAACTTTCAAACATATGGATGTATGTGCTCTCCAGTTATGTTTCTTGGTTTATGACCGCAGTTCGATGTAGTTTGATATAGCTACCAGAACCCCCCCCACCATTATATAGCCCAGATATGAATTAACGTGGCCAGCACGCTATCAATTATAAACCACCATTGTTCATGGTTAAATCATGTTAAATCCTAGGTTTTATCGGTGCAATTCATCGCAAGAAGCTAGTTTTTTGGTGGATAAAACGCATATCGAACTTTGGCCAAACAATGTGATGAGTTGAAACACCATTGTGATATGCTGAATAGTTCACTTCCAGAGTGGAGAAAAGGGTACACGTATCTGGTTTGATATTCAGATCGATGTAAACATATCACCATGATGATTATCATTATCATTATTGCCCATATTCTGATGACCATTGCTATTATGCATATCTATAATAACAAAAAATATACATATGCTGTAGGTGTGCATTTATGCAATGTACTGCAATGTGATGAAAATCACTGTAGTGCAATGTATGTAAGTGTGCATTGTATAGTATATGCATGTATATCGTGAATATATATATATATACAATATATGTAACACATATGTATGTAACACATATGTATGTATGTATGTATGTATGTATGTATGTATGTATGTATGTATGTATGTATGTATGTATGTATGTATGTATGTATGTATGTATGTATGTATGTATGTATGTATGTATGTATGTATGTATGTATGTGTGTAATGTATGTATGTATGTATGTATGTATGTATGTATGTATGTATGTATGTATGTATGTATGTATGTATGTATGTATGTATGTATGTATGTATGTATGTATGTATGTATGCCTGTATGTATGTATGTATGCATGTATGTATGTATGTATGTATGTATGTATGTATGTATGTATGTATGTATGTATGTATGTATGTATGTTGTATGGATGTATGGATGTATGGATGTATGTATTGATGTATGTATGTATTGATGTATGTATGTATTGATGTATGTATGTATGTATGTATG